>PVIA01004808.1:0-128964 GCA_004024845.1 Tonatia bakeri | reverse complement strand
CACCCTGGCTTGTAGCCTTTTGCATAATAGGACCAAGGGAAAGAAAATGGATCATATGATCTGATGAGAACATACATATTGGAGTACTTAATAAATGTTTAGTAAAAGCCAAACTAATACCATAAAGCAGACTTTTTTCAGTAAGGTGATAAACTACTATGTTATAAGAAACTGTTTTTCCTCTTTTCTCCCTGAATATATTTTTTCTCTTGGACAGAACAGAGGGCGTTTACTTGGTGTTTGCTTCTTATTATATTGGTGTTAGGACTCTGTCTGTGGACTGTGATGAAGGAAATATTTGTCTTTAATTTTTCTTTCTGTAATATGACCCAGTGACTCTGTGGTTTTCCACCAAGCCTTGTGTCCTAGTTTCTCCTGCCAGGTGGGGTGCCCTGGTAGTCCTGCATCTGTTGCAGGGGTTCTCCCTAAACCAGGAAGTGTCCAAAGGGACGTGTCAGCCTCTTCTGCTCAAAGCTCTGCTGCATGTAGTTTTTGGAACCAGCATGACAGGTTTTAGGGAAGGGCATGTGTGGTTTATTCCATTTTAAAGTTTTTTTTTAAGAATTTCTCTTTACATCCTTTAAAAGTGATTGTTAAATAGGGTATAACAGATGGGTCAGTTGCTTTAGGACACTTGTTCTTCACATATCTAAAATATTTTATTGTATAGAATCTGATCATGCTGAGAGGACTTAAACAATTGGCTTAATTTTTTTTTAATTTGCTATAATTATTTTTAAATTTAAGTTTCACAAGCAACACCATTCCAGTATATACATTGCCTAAAAAGAAGTTTATAGTCTAATAGAGGAAATAATACACCAAAATACCTTGAATACAGGTAAAAAGTATATGGAAGTCCTTATTTTAAGAAAAAGTAGAAATATACAAATGGTAAGCTCTTCTCTCGTCTGTCCGCTTCTCACTCGTCTACGAGCCCTGAGGACGGAGACCGTGGCCTGCCCGGCCTTCTTTCTCTGGTACCTTACAGGATGCCTGGGATAGCATAAGCATTAAATTTCTTGGTTGAAAATTAAAATTTACCCTTAATAGATAAATGTATGCTTGCCTTTTAGTCAACAATACAGAATTCATCACCTAATAAGATCAAATTTGAAAAGGTAAGTCTGGATGTTATGGGTCCTTGAGGCTGAAACTGCCATATATTGTCTAACATTTTATTATTCCCTCACTTTTTTCTGGCAGTTTCTTTCCTATGCTATTCTTTGATGCATTTTACCAACAAATAACTTCTGATCATAAAATTACATCCTATATTGCTATGGATTCCGAAAAGAGAGGGTTGGATTTTAGCCCTTTTTGTCTTTCTAGGTTTTCTTTGTAAATTTTCTGTAGATTGGTTTAGAGTGACTATTTTGTTAAGATATAATCCCAGAAAAGATTTATTTTGGCTGTGGATTCCTGGATTCATTCAGTAGGTGCTCTGAACACAGTTACACATCAGACACGTGTGTTCACACATGAAGAGATACTGTTTTCACATGCTGCAGTAAATGCCACCTATTTAGGCGCTGACTTGACATGTCCCAAGCCGCTTCTCAAAATAAGTTGTTCTTGCTCTGCAACATACAGCATAACCCCCTGGTACAGGTTCTAGCTGATTAAGATCACTCTGTGTCATTGTGTATTATTGTATGCATGGTGTGAGATCTAGCAGCATGTCAGTAAAGAGTTTATGCTGCTTATTTACTGGGAATTCCCAGAGGCTTGACTTAGAGAGAGACAAACTCTAAAGATGGTCTGCACTGAAAAACTGTGAACAGGCAGAATTACCCCGGAAATACCATTAATTGACACAAAGTACAGTATTTGTTGCCAAATTAGGTGCCGTGTTGAAGTCTAATGCACAATCTCTGAGGTAGATCCTGGCCAGTTTCGCACCTACTATTAGAAGATAGTACTGTTCCTCATTGAGCATCAGACGCTCATCAAGGTGACATTTTTATATGAAAAATACCTATTTTTAAGACATTAGAGCCAGGCACTTTTGGCAAGATGTGGATACAAGATATAACTGGGAGTTGAAACCATTCCAATTCCAGCAGAAAACCAGCACAGAATTATTCCTGGGGATTTGCTTATTAAATAGATTGTGGTTAGAATCATATGTACTACTCAAATTGTATTTATCTCTCTCTGAGTAAGTCAGGTTCACATTAGTTCAGTGAGCACTTGACACAGTTTCACTAAGTTGCACTATAAAAACGAGCAGAAAATAGTCTCTCCTTGAGAAGTTTGGGGTCTGTCTAATCAGGAAGTCAAGACATGCATGTGTGAAAAAAAGGAAAAGAAAAGCAACTTAGAGAAATGGGGAGGATAGAGCAGCATATTCTGATTTTAAATGTACTGTGTAGTTATTAACAGAGTCAAAAGCCTCTTCCAAGATCTTTGAACACTTTTACGGGACTTCTTGCCTAGCAGAGCTGCTGATTTCCATGCCCATTTTGTGAAAAACATCATGGGAAGGATGACCCGAAGGAACCGTGATCTGTGTCTTCAAGGGGGTAATACAGTGTTCACAAAAGCTTTGTCTGTTCTCTTGGCTTTGTTATTCCTTCAATTTAGGCTTTGTAGGAGATTAAGTACAGGAGATTAGGTATATAAGAAGTATGCATTGTGAGAGTCAGAATGATTATAAGTAGTGAATAATAATCACAACTGAAATGCAAATGGTCGACTATTTGAATTTGTAAGGTAGAGTTATGATAACTATAGGGCAACTGGTGTGGACACCATAGCTCCAAAAACTTCAGCCTCATGTACTTATGAACTATAGAAATTTGTGTATGGGAAAATAGGGTAGTAAATATAACTAACAGTTTTTGAGCCAAGTACTGTGTTATATATTTTATGTAGTTTTTATTTGGTTTTAGTAACAAATCAAAAGATAGTCATTAGTGTCCTCATATTACAGGTAAGGAAACAATTCCAGCAAGTATGTAAATTGGCCAAGCTCATGCAGATAGTCTCTGGCTGGCTTCATATTCTTTGCTCTTGCCATGACAATTATGATGCCCCAGGAGGTAGATCATGCATCCTATTTGCTTTCCCTCCACCGCTGTCATGCTCACAGATAAAACTATCAATAGAATTCACTTTACAAATTTCATAATAGGTAGAATGTGCTAATGGAACTCATTTAAATGTGTATTAGCTTTATTTGTCCTGAAATTAAATATGTAAATAAAGGTTGCACATATGGTTTGCTTGTCCATGAAAAAGATTAAGTAGAAAAGTACCTGATAGAACTTGGAGGATGTTATATTATAAATCTTAATTACTATAATTGGCCTGTCATGGTGATGATAAAGTGAACTCAGAACTCATATACCTTTCAGAGTATTATTAAGTGTATTTTGTATCTCCATCATTTTTTTAGAGGACAACACATTTCATTTTATTTCAATCAAATCACAACACTTTCTTTTCTTTTTTTCTGCAAGTGTTGCAGAAAAATATGGAACACTTCACAAATTTGCATGCCATCCTTGCTCAGGGGGCTCACTCGTGCTAATCTCAGTATCGTTCCAGTTTTAGTGCATGTGCTGCTAGAGTGAGCACTCAATCATTTTTCTTTAGTAATGTTTTGAAATAATTTTTTTTTAAATTACTGATTTTTTGAGAGAGAAAAAGGAAGAATGGAACAACAGTTTTTTGTTCTACCTGTTTATCCATTCATTGGTTGATTCTTGTATGTGCCCTGAGCAAGGATTGAACCTGCAACCTTGGTATATCGGATGACACTCGGACCAACTGCGGTGCCAGCCAGGGCCTCTTTATTAATCTTTATTGCTCTGTAATTTTAAAGAAGGAATCCACCCTCTAGCTGTACCCAAATTTTAAACCATGGTGGTTCATGGTTGATTTAGAAGTAAAAAATAATTTATTTTCGTTAGTTCAAGTAACTCCACTTATTCTTTTCTATTCCACGCAGTTTGACAGACCTGGTCCTACATATTGTGATGATGATATTAACTTAGACACTATTAAAATGGCATCACAGCTTTATATTTATCTCAGTGGCAAATATTATTTACTAACTCATATATTCTGTTACTACGTGATATTGCGTTGGTTTAGCAGGTAGTATCAGGTGGTAAAAGTTGGACTGACACACGCTCACGATGAAAATACCTGGGCATTATGTACGATAAGATTATTGGTGTCTGTTTTCAGAAGCAAATTCATGTTCATCCAAGGCTTTGTTTATAAAAATACATGAAATGATTTTTTTCCTGAGATGCAGCAAGTCAAGGACTTTTGTTCAGTGGAGTCCTAAAATAAGTATCATTTTTTAAAAGTGCAGGTAATCCTTGGTTGATAAATGCCTGACTTAATAAGGATTCTTTTCATGGAATGACTGATTTTCCATGTTGTTTCATAGAAGGACCCATTTTTCCACCTGGTATAGCATAGTACCACTTTTCCAAGACTGTTCTTGGTGCTAGAAACTTCTTTCACTTCTTTCTTATGTTCTCGTCACCACTTTTGCCCTGTTCCCTCATATCCAGCCCCCAGTTTTACCCCACTACTGCTGCAATCAACCTGGCAATCAGAAATGCCAAAGTCAGCTTCTGTCCTGTCCATATAGATCCAGTTACTCCTTTCTGTTGCCGCTAGCTCAGTGTTTCTCACCTGAGGACAGTTTCCAGCCCCCCACCCCCGACGGGTACCCTTGGCAGTGTCTGCAGACATTTTTGGTGGTCACACTGGCTGGGGGCTGGGAGAGGTGTGTCTTTGGCATCTAATAGGGAGAGAGGCAAGGGATGCTGCTAATTATCCTGCGATATTCAAGACAGCCCTACCCCCTTCACAAATGTCAATAGTACACAGGAGGGAAAAGTTCTTTTCTCAAAAAAAGAACTTTTTTCTTCTCTCAAGGAGAGAAATCTCAAAGAAAAAACTCTTTTAAAAATGTAAACTGTTAGTTAGGTCCACTATCTGGATGATATCAGACCCCAGAGGGAGAACCTACCAATGGTTTACATAGGGTCAGATGTCTTGTGGTGCCCCAAAAATGATGAACAAACATTAATAATGACAATAGCATCTCAAATTTATTAAAAGCACACTTTGTTGCAGGCACGTACAATGCTTTAATGGATTCTCGCTCTTGCTCTTTATAACAACCTCATAAGGAGGTTGGGTTATCCTTGGTTTTACACATGAGGAAACAAAGGGCCTTAGAGAAAGTAGTTTGCACAGACTCACAGCAGCCAGCAAGGATAGGCACCAGGAGGGGACATGGACAGTTAGTTGGAAGCCAGAACTAGCTCTCTGAACCAGCAGGCTCTACTGTCCCACTCCTTTGATCAGTGGTCCTGGGACCATATCTGCCTCCATGGTGGCCACCCTTCTTGGAGACTCCCTCCTGAGACAGGAGCCTGAGCTCATGCCAGGGGAGGAGTCCGATAAGGTTTTCTCTTCACTCTATAGAGTGGGAACTTCACCTCTAGCCCTTACTCTGCAGAACGTCTTCTGACGTCAGCGTTTGCATCCGTCTGAAGCCCCGTTTCCCCTGTATTTATATTTCTTAGGGCTGTCATAACAGATGCGCACACACCAGAGCACCAGAAACTGGGTACTCGCAGTTCTGGAGGCAAGACACCTGAACTCAAGGTGTTGTTGGCAGGGCCACGCTCCCTCTGAAATTCACACTCAGATCCCTCCGTACCTCTTCCTAGCTCCTGGGGGTTTGCTGGCACTCTTTGGTGTTCTTGGCCTGATGCTTTGTCACTCCATACTGTGCCTTTATTGTCATACGACACTTTCCCTGTGTGTCTCTGTCTTCACGTGGCCGCCTTCTATGGAAGCCAGTTAGATTAGATTAGGGGCCCACCCTACTCCAGTGTGACCTCATCCTAACTAATTACATCTGTACTGATCTTCTTTCCAAATAAGTTCACATTCTGAGGTACTGGAGGTTAGGGTTTCAACATATTTGTGTGTGGGGTCAGGGGATAGTTTGACATGAGTACCCTCATGTTCCACCTCAGTCTGGATACCTTTCCCCTCCACAAAGGTAACAGAGGACAGAGGGTGTTTTTAAGTAGGAATAACATCCCACCGAAGCAGTGTTGATGAGCAATTAAGATGTCTATTCAGTAACATCCCTCTTGTGGGGCGCACTTGGAACTTTGGCTTTTTGTCCTTTTTTTCTTTGAACTTTTTGACTGATTTTGACCTTTTACTTACTGTACCTGCATCAGTAGGCACAATATTAACATGCAGATTCACTCCAGTTATTACACCAAGAAGTTTCTCCTAAAACCTTCAGTCAGTCTATTTGTGTCTTAGTGCTGCTACCTCTTCTGTATTACTTCATGCTGTTTACTTTCAAGTAGAAAGCCTTCAAGGTATTTTTAAAAATCAGTATTGCTGAGAACACATGTTTTTATATTATGGTCCTAGGTTCTTGGTATTAACGACCTCCTAGTGCCTTTTTTCTTCTGCCGTGACAGAATAGTGTATTTTTTAAACTATTTCTCCCATATAATGGACTGGTATGTTGTTGTATCATCCAATCGTACCTATCTAAGAAACAGCAAGAGGATTTATGCAGGTTACCACAGTCACAGATTTTAAAAGAGCATAAACTCAAAAAAATAAGTATAAATTTTAAAACATCATTCTGAAAAAAACTGAAGAATTTTATGAACAAGAACTTTTTTTTCTAAATCATATCATTAAACTTTCATGGTTGTATTTTTTTTTCTAAATGATTCCAACACACACAGTTCAGCTGGTATGAATAAAGACAAAATACAAACAAACAACCTGAATAACTAATAGCATAAACCTTCGAAGTGCTGTTTGTTTTGGCTAATGACTAAATGGAGGCTCAGAAGAGTTCTGTGACTTGCCCATGGTTACTCAGAGAGGTGGTCAAGACCAACCAGCTATTGAACAAAAATCCCAGCAGAAGACTTTTATTTTTAGGTGGTGATGTTTTAATTCTGATCTTAGGGGGGAATGCTGTTTGTCCTCAGGTCAAATTGACTATAAAAATGGTCTGTTTTGACCTGAGAAGATAGGAATTCCAAAGTCAAACCAAAGAGTGGGGTGGGGTTCAAAATCCTTTGAGCACCACATAATTGCTACCTGACTTCAAGCAGTTCACTGGAAGACACAGTATGTAGGTAGCTATAAAAGCAACTTCAAGGCAAAATTTTATTTGTACTGCAGATACACTTCACCAGCCTCCTCACCTCCCATAAAACATCTTAAATATCAAAGTCAGTTGTTAAATGTTTTTTAATTTGTGTTTTGTAAAGAGGATAGACCAGTAATTAATGTGTCAAACTTGCTGGCTGGCGCCATATAGAGTCCCAGAAATGACCTGGTGTGATGAATGATTCTTCTTCAAAAGGATTAATGAATGTATAATAAGTTTTCTTTCTTTCTTTTTCTAGCCAAGGACCCTTGTCATCCATTAGAGCGGTAATCAAGAGATGTAAGTTTGTTTTCTCCTGCTCTACATTTTCCTCTGTAGTAATTTTAAATGGTGGTGTGGATTTCTAGTAAGTAAGTCATTGTATTTCATGAATCTTACGAAGAGTCCAACAAGAGGAGCTTCTCCTAAAGGGCAATAAGCCATTTCAGACATGCTGCCAGCTTTTCAACTTCGTTTTCAACTTTCATTTATTGATAAGCCAATTCTTCAGAACAAAATTTTTATCTTATAGAACTAAGCTGTTAAAATAAACCTGGATTATCTAGTCAGTTTCTGTGATCTCATGTAAGTTTTATGGAACCATTTTTATAGGTAGAGACATCTGATGGGTTTGAAAAATATCAAACAAGCTCTGTCCTCTTTGATTCATTTGCTTCCAAAGTATTTTTATTTAACTGTGAAAATGCCAGTGGAGTTTGGCTCACACTTCCACATACAAGAGAGAAGTGCCCGATAGGATTCTCCCCAGAATAGTAGATTCATACTTACCAACTTTACCTCTTGGTTAAAGCTTTAAGATGCACTCTTGGTGTGCAGGGTTTTAACATACTTTTTAATAAAAGGCTCTTAAAAGATACATTTTCCAAATGGAACATGAGTTACCTGTTACAAAAAAAGATAAGGCAAGGATTTTAGATGTTCTTCACATTATTTGAGCTGAGATCACCACCCTAAGGATGATGTGTACTGTTTTTAGAAATATAATTTGTAATAGTTAGTATGGATTTAGGATATCCACAGATTTTGAAGAGCATGCCTTTGAACTTATTGCAGTGAACAATTTTTAAGGTGGCAATACAGAAAAATATTCCATGGTTCTCCATGTTTCCCCACATTTAATTTTTGTGGTTGTTGGGAGTGGCGAATTTTAAAAATGTGGGAATACCACAGTTTATGTTGAAGAGTTCAGATATGGAAATAAAAAATTCATGACAACTTTACATGCCTTCGAGCCCTTGGGGTAAGACTGGGGAGAGAGAGAAGGGGTAATTTAAATGGGAAATTAAGGTCTGGAATTTAGGCAAGAATTTCTTCCTGAAGGTACAGTTTGGGGGTAATCAAGGTTATGGACAAAATCCTGGGAATAGCTAACCACATAGGGAGAAAGCGTGGAGGATAAGAAGATGACAAAGGACAGAAGCTTCGGAAGCAATGGTGTCTGAGACCAAGGTGTGCCTTGGAAGTGCTGTAGGGCAAAAAGTGTGTGATCCGAAAACCCAGCCCGACTGAGGAGGGTCCTCCCTTCACTGAGTCCCGCCTGCTGTCCCCTGCCTGTGTTCTCTGGCTTCCTACCTTTCCTCTCTCTTGGGCTTCAGGACTTCTTTGATGGGGATTGTAATCTGTGTCTAACTTCCCATAGATCCTCAGGATGGATCTTGCTTACCCCCCTTAGGCCCCACATCCTGCAAATATTAAGGGGAAGGCAACTAAGGAGGAGTGGGCAGGAGAGGCTGGAAAAGAATGATTGGTATAATAGAAAAACTAGGAGACTACTGTGTGTTAGAGGTCAAGGGAGGCGAGGTTTTGGAAAAGAACGAGTGAAGCACAAGCAGCTCTTAGTGCTGCAGGAAGGTCAGGCACAAGGCAGCTGAGAACAGATGATTGTGTGTGGCACTTAGGAGGTCAGCGCTGACCTTTGCGAGAGCAGTTTAAGTAGAACATTGAGGTTGGAAGGCACACTTCGATTTGAATAGTGAATGGAATATTTAGAAGCTAGGACAGCTGGGGTATGCTACTCTTTTACGAAATTTGGTGGTAAACAGGAGAAGAAAAGATTGTAGCTTGAGAAGGGATGAGGGTGCGGCAGAGAGGAGGTGTGAACCCGTTCACAGACTCTTTAGGAAGAGGAACCTTGGAGGTCCCTGTAGGTAGCAGGGAAGGAATCAGTGGCAAGATCAGAGCCAGAAAGAAGAGGAAATTGATGAAGCAACCGCAGCAGAGAGGGAGGAGGTAGAACAATGGGAAAGCTTCTTGCTTCGATGTTTAGGGAAGACAGCCGAGCAGACCCTCACGTGATGCTGTGTGACTGGTGTGGAGAATCACTGTGGCATCCCTGCTCTTGTGCCCTTTTGCCCATTCTGTTAATATAAGAAAAAGTTGTAAACAACTTTTGTCTTACCCAACCCACTATCCCCGAGATGTTTGCTTTACTATCCCAGACTCAGTCATCTAACCCTGACAAAGAGAAAGGCCTTACCACGTTTTAAGGCAACGTTCCTTAACTGTATTATATTTTAAGTTCTTCCATAATGAGTATGGTTTCAGTCAAGCCTTGAGGTCTTTTTTTCATTTATTCTTGTGAGCCCTAAATGTTTTGGGTAAAGGTCTTAAAGTGTTTTGACTGGGTATGTCTGGAATTTCATGCTTTTCGTTAACTCTTTAAAAGAAAATTCTCTGAAATTCAGAAATAGCTAATATTAATTGCCTACTTAAGTCAGGCACTATTCACATACATTATAAAATCATGGTCTAGATGGTAGGTTAACCTCATTTTGCAGATGGCCAGGACACTGAGTCTCAAAGAGGTGAAGTGGCTTCGTAAGGTGGAGCTCAGCTGTGAACCTAGACTTCTAGATCCCGAGGCCATGAGCTTCCCATTGCATGGATGTTCTTGTTATCATGTCACACGCGTCGTGCTTACACCTTGTCTCAAGCTAATGTAGTTATATTTTATTACTGTGGTTTTTGTTGGTAAGGATTATAGCAAGGATGCTTATTATAAATATAATAATCCTTCCATGTGTTTATTTCCTCTGAACATCATTTAATTGATATTTTGAATCATTTAGAATGAGGTCAAGCACCCAACTCTCCTGGCTCCACAGGGGGTTACAGTGCTTCAAGGAGCAAACTGCCCCCAGCCCACCTGGTCACAGGTCGTGTGCCCTGGGATAACTCATTTGCCCTCTCTGTGTCTCTGGCCTCCCACCTGTATGGTTGGGACAGGACGATCACTGAGGGTCCTGTCGTGCTCACGATCTTCTTGGAGCGTAGGAAGAGTTGTTATTAGTACTAATATTGCAAATCCAGATCGCAGTCTTTTATAAACAGCTGGATATGAGTTTATTCTGTACTTAGAATTTAACCATATGAGCTAGAATAGTTTCAGCATAATATACCATGAAATCATATAACTTCAACTGAAAATACTGTCTTTATTGTGTGGCCTTAATCCAAAACGCATGAAAGACTAGCAGCCTTAGGCAAGCGCTAAAAGGAGCATGTTGGTCTGTATGGGCTTTGGTGGCAAATGCAGTTTTCCTGGCAACAACTACATCAAGTCTGTTCAGTCTGGGAAAGTGAAAATGGATTAAGCGGGTAGTTAAGAAATTAGCGAGAAGAGTGTAAGATATTACATGAAAATCTCCCACAAACATCTGGAGTGTTTCCAGATGCTAAGCCTGTTCGATACTGACAGAAAATGCCAGTCATTCCATACGGATCAGGACAGAAGAGATTTCATACATGAGTGAAAGTGAAAGGAATACTCGGTGCAGGGGAGGGGAAAACGCAGGGGAGGGGAAAGCGCAGGGGA
Organism: Tonatia bakeri; assembly: GCA_004024845.1. Classification (NCBI taxonomy): domain Eukaryota; kingdom Metazoa; phylum Chordata; class Mammalia; order Chiroptera; family Phyllostomidae; genus Tonatia; species Tonatia bakeri. Next base: position 117,955 of record PVIA01004808.1, on the reverse strand, counting down.
GGGGAAAAGCGCAGGGGAGGGGAAAAGCTTGGAAGGATGAAGGATGTGGAGATCCGTGAGTGTGACTGGGAGACTTGCTCGCTCCTCATTCGGCTGCACCTGGAGTAGGGGTGCCGCTCTGCTAACCAGGGGGCACCTGTTCCCAATATCCTCCGGTGTGAAAGGGCAGAATCAAGAGAAAGCCGCTAATTTAGAAGAATGTAAACTGACTACTAAATTTCCTTTTAAGTATTACTTATACTTTAATATTGATTCCTATTGAAGTAGCAAATTGATTTTTTTTTTACAAAATGTTTTTTTGATATTTTTTGCACTGTTGTTAAAAACCAGAGGTAGATTTTTTTCCTGTGGTTACGCATGTGTATACCTGGTCCGTGTGCAGACAAGTCTATGCACTGCTTACTTCTTTACTCCCTGAAACAGTGGCTCGCCGACAAGTGTGAAGAGTGGCATGGCCAGACAGTCTTGCTCTCCAGTTCCTTTTAGAGCATAGGCAGCTGGGTTCACTCTTTTTTTCTCCCTTTCCTCTTCTGTAACCCCTTCTTTTTTTCCCTTAGCACTCATGAATAGTGCACAGCAAAAATGCCCCGTGGAAGAGGTATGTTTGTGACAATAAATAACATGAGGTCTTATACAAGCACTGTGCCTGCTGATTCTGGCTTCCATGATGATGGCGATGTGATTGCAGCACACTCAATGAGCCTCTGATGTAATGGAACCATTCTTCCTAATCAGACACATCACTCAGAGCTTTAGTTTCCCTGTCCTCTTATTCCAGTAGACAAAATGCACTTCAGCTTGGTTTAACTCTCAATAGGAAAGTAAGTCAAACCAGTTGACGATAGTAATACAGGACATTCTCCAACTTGGGATCTAAGGGTTTGGGTTTCAAATGTTGGGTCTGCTTGGCCAACCCAGAATAGATTGAACTCAAAAGTGGGGATTTCATTCCCACCTCCCACCTCTACCCCTGCCTCCCCAGCTTTGTCAACCTCCTCGTTCAGAGAGAATGAGAAGTTAATAGGAGGAAGAAAGAAAAGGTTCATACTATCAACCTTTGTAAATCAGAAGTATTGAAAAATTAGAGTATTGGAGAGATATGAGGACAACTAGTAGAAATAGTTAATGTCTGAAACAAATTCCTGTTTGTACAACAAATCATTTCAGTATGGTATTTGAAGATTTTTCATTTTTTAAATGACTTTATACATTTTTAGAGAGAGGGGTAGGGAGGGAGAAAGAGAGGAAGGGAAGCATCACAGTGCGAGAGACACCTGCATCAGCCGCCTCTCACTCGCTCCCAGCTGGGCACCTGGCCCACAGCCCACGCACGTGCCCTGACCGGCGAGCACACCCACGACCTTTTAGTTTGCAGGAGGACACTCAACACCCTGAGCCTCACCAGCCAGGGCTGAAGATTTTTTAAAAAGATATCATTAGAATGTGCTCCTTGAAAATGGGAATATCATTCTCTGTTGCACATGTGTGTAATATGTGACCCTATATGTGAATATTTTCCAGATCATCTGATTAAGGTGAACTGAATTGTAAAATAAAATTTGGAAAAAGTTTAAATGATCTAGCTTTTTGAGTTAGAGGCTTGAGGGAAAAGTCAGTGCTGCATCTGTAATAACATATGCTGTGAACGTGCTTATAAAAGTGATTTGAACATTTTCGTATTATCTCTTAATTCAAGTACTAAAATAACTCAAAGATTTATTGAGTAAAACTGCAGAAAAATTAGAAAACAGATGAAAATTTGACCATCTTCACTCTCTTTACAATAGAGTACAAACAAATATTACAAAAGTATAGTCCTGGCTCAGAATAGATATTTAACAAATTTCCCGCCCATTGTTATTTCACGCCATTATAAATGCTCTTCTGTAATCTCTGCTTATAGTAGTCTTTTTCCTCTGTCCATCCTTTAAATTACTTTCACAGCTGCAAAATGTGCTTTGGAGAGCTTTTCAAATCTATGCTTGCTTATGAATTCAAATATATAACTATAATTAACTTTATACCATATGAAAAGATTGTTTTGATTTGCTTTTCTACTATGGATGTTAAAATCCATTCTATATGATGTCAAGTGTAAGTTAATTGTTTTCAGTAATACTCCCTGTAAAAATTTAAACCTTTATTGATAATAATTTTATGCTATATCAATGTATTCTTTCTTTTATAGCTTCTCGGACTTCTGTTCAGAGTGAACTTCATCGAGATAGGAGGTATGCTTATATTTATAAGGGGGAGCAAGTTCTGCTAATAGTGAAATACAAGTATGTTATCAGTTAGCAAGTTAAATATTTCTCTTTCATAAGAAGTGTATTGTAGCATTCTGCCTCTTCAGAACATTTCTTGAACTAATCTGTGAGGTCTGAGTGATGAAGAACCTGCTTACGAGATGAAGCAATACACACCTGAAAGTGCTCTTTCTGACAGTGATTATTTACTGACATCAATTTGAAAATGTTTATTAAGCAGCTGCTACATATAAAGCATCATTGGGGCTGCTCCCAAGATGTAAATGTTAGTAAATGTCAGTAAATGTTGCGTAGATAAATGGTTGTATGACAGGATAGGGAATTAGATGGAAGAATAAAGAAATGAAAAGATGCAGGCAGGCAGGATGGATGGATAGATAGATAGATAGCTGAATGAATAAGTGACTAAATGGACCAGAGAAAGGGGAGAAGTAGGGGAAGGACTGAGTCACAGGATACATAGAAGGAAGGACAGATAGGTAGAGGGCTGAACGGATGGAAAGGCGAATAGGTAGATAAATAGATAGATGAATTTTTATAAGATATCCTCCCTGCTTTCAAATTTCTCACAGTATAGTATCAGGGAAGGAAGAACAAGGACTTTAGAGTGAGACATCACCCAACTTCAAATCCTGACTTTACTTTCTCACCATGTGACCTTGGGCAAGCTACTTAACTCTTCTCAGCTTCATCATCCCTGTCATTAGTTACAAAGTAGACCTACCTCATGAGGTGGTCATAAGGATTGATGCAGGTAGAGTGGTTAACATTTATTATTTAGTAAATCATTGTTTAGACAAAAGCTATAAGCAGAGGTTCTTAGGTAACACCATTCACACTTAATCAACAAGCAGGACTGTTTCACAAGCTAGCATGAGAGTGTGTCTACGCACAGATTTGATAATGAAGGTGCTTTTTGTTTTTAGTTTCCATAGAGCGCTAGAGAAAGGAAGGGCAGGTATCATCCTCCCTATGTGTTAGAACAGAAAATTGAGGCTCAGAGAGGTTTATTGATTTGCTCGGAGTCACACAGTTGGTGTTTGTTAGGAAATCAGTTTGAAGAAGAAAAGATTTAAATGTGAAACTGTAGATTGAGGTTAGGAAAATGAAGGCAGTCGTGCCTAAATCACTGTGGCTCCTCAGCATTAACAATGAATCATCAAATTCGCATATACAACGGACCAGGAACACAGACACAGAACACAGACACAATTCAGGGTAGCTTGGAATTGGGACAGAGGTTGAATGAGGAGGAAAAGCATAGTCTACTTATATGTTATCATTTTTTAGTGTATACTTTATAATAACAGAACATAACAATTCTGTTTGGCCAGTGCACTTTTCTACTTTATACTTGTGTTGTGCCATAGGCCCTGCAATGAAGAGCTTGTAGGGGCCTTACTTAGTCCGTTTTCTTACCGACCAAGGCAGACGTGCTTAGGGTACATCTCTAACTTTTTGAGGCCAAAGTCACAGAGGATGACTGCTCTTTGATCCCCTGAAGGCTGCCTGGGTGTACTGCTAGAGACAGCCCAGGCCAGACAGGTCATTTCTGTGACTTTGGTGGTTCATACATAACTTTTTTGGATGGTAGTTGTTTTCATGAATCTCTGAGCATTTACAAATAGACAATAGCTTGTTACCAACTTGCTAAACCTCACTGTGGCTTCTGTGTGCCAGGCGCCCCGAGATCACCATTGTGGCTGCTGAGCCGCTGAGGCCGGCCTCATGGTTCCCAGGAGCCCCGCCCCCAGGACTGGGATTTCCCCCGGCATCCGCAGCGGGCCCTTGGAGGCCCAGTGAGCTGGTTCCTTCTGAGGTGAATAAATACCACGCTATCTCTTTCCATTTTATTTTAAAAATAAAGTTCAAAGATTAGAACAGTGAGACTATTAACATGTTGGCTATTGCCTGTAGATGTTTAAAATCTTCATTCTTTGTTTTACAGCTCCCACCATCTTACGAACAAGTCATAAAAGAAATCAACCAAGTTCAAGTTAATACAACCAATAATAATAATGCTGCTGCCTCTCCAAGGCACACTATTACTTCTGCAACTCAGACTGACTTTTCAGAAGAAATAGACAACCATCTGCCTCAAAGTAATGCAAGTAATTTGTCTTCCCTAATTCTGACCTAGTTCTAGGAAAGTAATCAGTAGGCTCTAGCCTTTAAAATAATTTTCAATTTGTACATAATTTACTGAGCTCTGCTTCCCAGCCAGTGTGATCATGTGTGCTCGCTTTATTTGGGTTTGCTGTGATTATAATAGTTCATTCTCAGGAACCGAAGCCCCAGTCTCTCGAGCTCACCCTAGTTCATGTCACAAAAACATCATCCTTTGAACTCACGGTTGGTGTTACTGCTATGCTCTTACTTTCATCAAGAAGGATGTTATGTTTAGCAACTTCAACTTGATAGGATGCTAAAGGTGGATATCCTGTTAAGCTCTTTAAAAGCATCGTATTTAGATAACACGTGAAAGCACGTTTCTTTGGAAAAGTAAAGCAAGAATTGTTGGAATTTTGACAGCAAAAGAGAAATGGTTCATGTGATAAGTCTACTGAGAATCAGAAATTTAACATTGTTTTTATGGGGAGAGGGGTACCAGGGGACTAAATGGTAATGGAAAAAAATACAATAAAGAGTAAATCAGCCCTTGCTGGTGTGGCTCAGTGGATTGAGTGCCAGCCTGTGAACCGAAAGGTTGCTGGTTCAATTCCAGTCAGAGCACGTACTTCCGTCATGGGCCAGGTCCCCAGTTGGGCTGTGAGAGAGGCAACTGGTGGATTCGCTTGTACATCGATGTTTATCTCCCTCCTCTCTCTCTAAAAATAAATAAATAAAATATTTTTTAAAAAGATTAAATCAAAGCATATATTAAAAATTTAAAAAATTAACAATGTTTTGAAATATTACATATTGAATATTTCTTATATGAATAAGTGTAATTTGAACACTCCTGCAGGAAGCTGAGTATAAACACTTTCCCATTGATTTTGGAGTTACTTTTTACTAATTAAGGAAACCAAATTCATTTGATATTCTACATGTATATCTTTAAAAATATTTGTATTTTCTATTATTGTTTTCTTTCACATTATAATGTTGCAACTTCTTGTTTGCTTTGGTCTTGTCAGCACTGCCGGCACCCCTCCAACCTCTTCTGCCTTCCCCAGCAGTCTCAGCCCGTGATCCTCCAACAAATGCGGCGCCTCTGATAGTCTTTGACAGTTCTGAAGAACAGAACTGTCCAGAAAATGCCAGTGCTGCAAGATGTCCAGTGCCAAGACCAAGATCAAAAAGCAACCTCAGGCCAGTAGCCAGAGATTCTCACCTTAAAGAGCAGAATCACCAGAAAACCAGCCCAGTGGCCTCAGAGGCGGCGCCATCCCCAGGCCGACCCCAGTCTCTGCTGGACAACACCAACGACTTGGATAGTCAGGCTGTGGTGAACATTATGAACACAGAACAAAGCCAAAACAGTGTTGTTTCAAGGATCAAAGCATTTGATAGTCAGACAAACACAGAAACCTCTGGACTGCCCAAGAAACCAGAGATTGCGCCCCGCACACTTCCCCCCAGGCCTGCTGTTCCCTCAGGGAAACCTTCCGTGGCTCCCAAACCAGCTGCTAACAGAACTTCTGGAGAACTGGACTCCTGGCACGAAAACAGACTCAAGGTGGCCTCTAGGGAAGGGCTCGCCCCACACTCTCCACCCCAAGAAGTAGGGAGCCTCCCGGTAACCAAACCTGAATTGCCAAAGAAACCAAATCCTGGCCTTACACGAAATGTCAATCATGAAATTCTGGGAGGAGGGCCCATGGCCGAGAGCCCTGACGGCAGCAAGAGAGTCCCGACTCCTGCTCCGCGGCCTGTGCTGCCGAAGAAATCAGGTTCCTCAGAAAACCCCACCTACCCTGCAGCTGTGCTGAAACCAGTCACTGTTCCTCCCCGCCTCTCAGTGGCATCACAAGCCAAAGCATTCAGGTCCCTGGGCGAAGGACCCTCAGCCAACGCCCCTGTTCCAGGCCTGCAAAGTAAGCCTCCAGGGGACTTCGACCTCATCAGTTTTGATGATGATGTCTTACCCACCCCACCTGGGAACGTGGTTGAAGACTGTGTTGGTTCAGAGATGGTTCTGGGTGAGTAAACGTCAGAAGTGAATGGGTGGGAGGAATCAACTAACTCATCATAGGATATCATGAATGGTACTTGCTGTTTTGGTTTGCAGTACCTAAGTTCCTGTGATGTGTCAGTGCATATGTATGTGTAGGGGTAGGGTGAAACACGGAGAGACTGAGAAACGCGGAGCTGGGTGGGGGCTGGAAATCAGCAGGGAAGCAAAAGGGAAAATATGGAATGGGGCAATGGAGACAGAGAAAGAGAGAGACACCCACATGGAGAACTATTATTCAAGCCAGGAATGATCAGACAGGGATGAGGGACAAACTGGATAAAAAGTGAGGCTGGCTCCCTTGCTCTGGTAGGCGGAGATTCAAGCATTAGAAGGAAACGGGAAACCCTCTAGGTGGGAAGCCTAGATGGGATTTAGTGGAATGTGTAGCCTGGCCCCAGAAGGCTCCTCAGATTGCCCTGCCCACCCCGACCCCGCGATGGAGGGAGTGTGTGGAGAAGACCCAAGGCAAAGACTGAGGAACCAGCCACATGTTGCAAATTTTTCCCCTAATCTTTATATAACCTCTTCCCTTGGGAATGCAAAGTTTTGTAAACAAATACGACTGCTGTAAGTTTCTTGCCAAGATCAGGACAATTAAATTTTCCAAGAAGCAGAGAGTATGTTTTTTTCTCTCCTTACACTGTTCATCTGGAGCTTGTGATGCTGAAGCTTATCTTTGATTTAGCAAACTAAGTTTCTCTCCTTGTTATTAATAAGATTTCTTTTACTGCTCTTTACTTATTTGGGTAGAATTTTTGTACATATAAACTTAATATATAGCTGTCATCTTGAAAATGTTTAACACGTGTCAAGATGGTATAATCTCTGACTTAAAACCAGATTCTGCTCAGCATAGGTGTATTTTAAATGAAAACAAATACATATTTCTTAAATATTTATTGCACACACAACATATGGTAGCTGGCTGTACCATGCCTTTTTTCCATAAGGAGTGGAAGGACAAACGTTAGAATATACTGAGTTTCTGCAATGTTCCAGACCTTCTGCTAGATAACCTGCTGTCCATTATTTCACTGAATACTCACAGTAACCCTCTACTAGGTACTATTAGGCTCAATTTGCAAAGGAAGAAAATGAGGCTGAGAGAGATCAATGGGTAACTTGCCCAGTGTCATAAAACTACGATTTTCCAAGGCAGAGTTCAAACTTAATCTTTTTTATTCTAAGTCTAGTTTATTTTTCACTGTATCATGTTGCTAACCAACATTTTCATGAAATCTTAAACCAGGCAACACATTAAAAACTTTTCAAGTCTTGGCAATATCATTTTCTTATTTAACCCTTTTTGGTGTTACAAGATTCAGGGTAGGACAGGGGTGAGTAAATCCAGCAGCAGCAAGTTGTTTAAGAGTGGAAACTGTAGAGGCCCAAGAAAGATCACCTCGTGTAGAACCTCCTTGGTTCTGTGGGGATGGCACTTAGTAATTGCTGAGACTATATTCTGTGTCATTAAGCAGATAATTACAGTCATCTTCAAAAAAAAAAAGGTCAACAGTATGCATTCAACGTGAATACAGTCTCATGCTTCATCATCCGCCTTTCCTGTTTCTTGATTTCTACCGCTTCGTTACACATTTAATTATTGAGGCAGCATGTTAGCAAAATGTGTACCTGCTTGGCCTGTGTGACCTTAACCATTGCTCTTGACTGTGACATTATACTGAACTGAACACTTTGTGTTCTTTCTAAGCCTGCTTCTCTCCCTGTATTCTGTACCTCACGTAGTGACACTGTCACATGCCCAGCCTTCCCTAGAGAATCCTAGAGAGCATCCTCGAGTGTTCCTGTCCCACAGTGGCCAGTTGTTGGACTTGAAGGCAGACCGGCCTGGGTCTACCACTTAATTGGCATATGACCTTGAGCAATTTACCTGACCCCACAGTACTTTGGTTTCCTAATTTATAAGACATGATAATAATACTTTTCAAGGGTATGTTGCAAGGATTGCATGTGATTAAGAAGGAAAGCCCTATCACATGGTCTGAAACATGTTAAGTGCTCATTGAGTAGCAGTTATTGTTACTTCTTGCCCTTCACATCCAATTAGTTACCAACTCCTGCTGGTCTACCATCTAAATAGTTCTTAAATCTTCCTCTCATTTCATCCCTCTTGCTTCAGCCCCACTTGAGGCCTTTATGCGCAGATCACTACAGTAGCCTCCTAAATTGAGTCCCTCCTTCTTCCTCAGATGTGTCATCCTCCATACTATGGCTACCAAGGCAATATTTATAGAGTGGACATTGGACCTTGTTGCTCTGTTTATTGTTGTCCAGGGCCTTCAGGATCATCTCTGAATTTGTCAACATGTAGAGGGGTTTTTGTTTCTTTATCGATTTAGGCTTTATGAATTTTTGATTCTGTGTTTGTACATAAAGGGTTATGGTGTCGTGAAAACTTGCTGACTCATCCTGGCAGCAGCCAGAGACTGGGAGAGGAGCACAGGAGAGAGGAGAGACCCTCACAAATACGCCTTCCCTTCCCTTGCTCTTCCCTGGAAAATAAAGGAAATTTAATAAAAATAGTTTTCATGAAATGAAGTTGCCATATTAATCTCAGGGAGTAGAGATCAGAAAATACTGAAGCTATGAAAACATTGTAAAGATTAGAAAACTTATTAAAGGAGAACTCATAAAACAGGCAATTTAATATTGGATTCATTTTATGGGTAGAGTGCCTTCCAGGTTAATGTGATGGAGTTGAGAAGTATTAGTAATTCCTCTTCACACCTTTAGAAATCATATCCAGTTGTCAAAAAAAGCAGAATACTTCTGCTGTCAGCCCCATTACACAGACCAGAATAATAGTGTAGTAGCCAATTTCTGCCGTTAACAGAACTCCAGGGAAAGCAATGACAGAAAAGCAAGCCAAGGATGGTGAAACTAATTATGATGACAAGCACATTACTGGAGACAGGTAATGGGCAGAAAGCTACATTATCATCAATGTTTTTCTCAACCTGGTGATGAAGAGCATGTGGATGTGGGTGGAAAGGGGCCTGCCAGGTTGGCGGCAGGTGGAGAATAATCGGTTATGCATGTGAGAGGCTGGAAGGAGGGCAGAATAAACACTGCGAATGAAAGTAGCGAAAAACGCCATTGACGTTCTTGAGATGTAGGTGGGAGATTTTTCTGGAGATGCTTTGTGTTTTTTCTGTAGAAGCAGGAGTAAACAATCTGTGATGGAGAGACTTATGGCACTGCGGTTCTTAACCTTTTCTGGGTCACAGCACCCTGAAAATTGGATGAGCTCGTGAATCTTTTCTCTCCCTTGAACAGAGCTTTTTTAGCTCATGTATGCACAACTGGAGGTATGATTTGCAGAGCTTCAAGGGCCTGTTCTTGGACCCCAGATTGAGGACTTTGACCACAGAATGTTAGAAATAACTTTCAGTGGACTGTTAAAATAAATTATGGCACATCCATATAATGGAGTATCGTGTGGTGATTAAAAAGGAGGCAGACCACCTATTACCTCCTGCCTCAGACCAACCTCCTAGATATTATTATGTGAAAAATGCAATGTACCAATAGTATTCATGGTATTTTAGCTGCTGTTGGTGTTAAAACACACACATACACACAAATACGTGATGTCTTTGGGAAAATCTATAAAAAGTTGGCAACAAAGGTTGTCTTTTATGGGGAAACTGGGTAGGCAGGAGAGGAGGTGGGAACCTGGCTTTCAAATAGCTGAACATAAAGCAGAACGAAGATGAAAGACAGTGGAAGGGTTACCTCCGGTCGTTTCTGCCACAGAAAGACAGCTGCCTCCCACACTGATAGTCAGCCTTAGGATAAGTACAGATTTGAAACATAATGGTTTTCTAAAGTTGTGTTATTCATGATTACAAATAAAAGCTAATTATTATACACTAAATCTGTTTAAATTAGACAATTCAAAAATAGAAATCTATATTACTTCCTATTAAATAGAATCACTGAGGAATAGTATCAAAATGAGAGTTTTTATTTTCCTAGTTACTTTGTGGAAATTTTATGGCCTGTATTGCCTTGAAAAAACAACAAAACAGACAAGAATTTTCCCTTTTTTCCTCTTTTAAAAATATTTTATTATTTCACTTTTAGAGAGAGGAGAAGAGAGGGATAAAGAGACCTAGAGAAACATCCATCAGTTGCCTCTCATACATGGGGACTTGGCCTGCAGCCCAGGCACATGCCCTCACTGGGGGTCGAACCGGTGACCTTTCTGTTCACAGGCCAGTGCTTAATCAACTGAGCCACACCAGCCCAGGCTTTCCTTTTATTTTTAAATGGTTCTTATTTTGGTTTGTTTGACAGGAGTATTAATTTCAGCTTCCTTTTAAAACTTTTTTCTTATTATTGAATTGATTATTTGTAGTTACAGAGTAACATATTTGCTGTAACAACTCAAACAGTACAAACATTTAGTGAAATAAACAAATTAATCTCTGTCCAGTTGACCCAAATCCCCAGAGTAACCAGTATTGCATGTAGCTTTCTGTGCCTTTGGACATTCCAAAGCAAAGCATATATATATTTTTTTTCCTGCTTTTTACAAAAAATTTTAACATACTATACCCATTACTCACCAGCTTATTTTCCTTCACCAAACAGTGAGATTTATGGACTTCTCTTCAGACCAGTAGATGTAAGTCCAGCCCCTCATTTCCTTCCACCTGCCTGAGTGCATCGTAGTTGGTTCAGCATTCAGGTTGTTTTGTTTGCTTTTAATGTTTGGGGTATTTTTTTGCCACTACAAAAAATGCTGCATTAAACATTTAAAAAAACGCCTTTACTTGTACTAGTGCTTTTGTTTCTGCAGAGTAAATTTCCAAAAGTGGACTATGGGTCAAATATTGTGAACTTTAAACATTAAAAAAAATTTTTTCTTTTTAAAAAAAATCTATTTATTTATTTTTAGAGAGAGAGGAAGGGTGTGAGAAAGATTGAGCAAAACTCAATGTGTGGTTGCTTCTCACACGTACCCTACTGGTGACCTGGCCTGCAACCCAGGCATATGCCCTGACTGGGAATTGAACCAGCAACCCTTTGGTTTTCAGGCCAGCCCTTTTTACACTGAGCCTCACCAGCCAAAATTTTTTTTATTTTTCAATTACAGTTGTCATTCAATACTATATTAGTTTCATGTGTGTAGAGTAGTGGTTAGACATTTCCATAACTTACGAGGTGACCCCCTCATCAATCTGGTACCCACCTGGCAGCATACATAGTTATTACAGTATTATTGACTATATTCCCTGTGCTGTATTTTGCATCCCCATGACTATTTTGTAACTGCCAGTTTACACTTCTTAATCCCTTTACCTTTTTCACTCCCACCCCCCACTTTTATCTGACAACCCCTCATTTGTCCTCTGTATCTGTGAGTCTGTGTTTCTCTTTTGTTTGTTTATTTATTTTGTTACTTAGGTTCCATATATAAGTGAAATCATATTACATTTGTCTTTCTATATCTGACTTGTCTCACTTAACATAATACCCTTTAGGCACACCCATAATGTCACAGACGGTAAGATTTTATTCTTTTTTCTTTTAAGGTTTTATTTTATTTAGTTTTAGAGGGAGGGACAGAGAAAGAGAGGATGAGAAATGTCAATGTGCAAGAGATACTTTGACCCCAACTAGAGACCTGGCCTGCAAACCAGGCATGTGCCCTAACTGGTAATTGAACCAGTGACCTTTCCGTTTTCAGGCCAGTGCTCAGCTCAGTCCACTGAGGCACAACAGCCAGGGCTCACTCTTTTTTATTTCATTCTTTTTTCCATTGTGTATATATACCACATCTTCTTTCTCCATTGGTACATCAGTGGACACTTAAATTGCTTTCACATCTTGGCTATTGTAAATAATGCTGCAGTGAAAATATGGATGCCTATATCTTTTTTAAAATAGTGTTTTGGATTTCTTCAGAAAAATACCCAGAAATGGATTTCTGGGTCATACTGTAAATCCATCTTTAATTTTTCGAGGCATCCCATACCGTTTTCCATGGTGGCTGCACCAGTCTGCATCCCCACCAGCAGCACATGAGAGTTCACTCTGCGCCACATCCTCATTGACACTTGTTTGTTGACTTATTGATGACAGCCATTCTGGCAGGTGTGAGGTATCTCGTTGTGGTTTTGGTTTGCATTTCTCTGATGATTAGTGACATTGAGCATTTTTATGTACATCTGTAGGTCCTCTTTGGAGAAATGTATATCTGGGTCCTCTACCTACATTTTAATCTGATTTTGTGTGTGGGGGTGTTGTTGTTGTTTGTTTGTTTTTGGTGTTTAGTTGTAGAGTTCTTTATAAATTTTGGATATTAACCCCTTAACCCTTTATCAGATGTATCATTGATGAGTTTCTCTGTTTTAGTAGGTTGCTTTTTTGTTTTGTTGATGGTTTCCTTTGCTCTGCAAAACCTCTTTATTTTGATGTAGTCCCATTTGTTTATTTTTTCTTTTGTTTCTTTTGACAGAGGAGATACATCAAAAAATATTACTGAGAGAAATGTCAAAGAGTTTACTACCTATGCTTTCTTCTGGGAGTTTGATGGTTTCACCTCTTACATTTAAGTCTTTAATGCATCTTAAGTTTATTCTTGTATATAGTGTAAGAAAGTGGCCCAGTTTCATTTTTTGCATGTGTTTGCCCGTTTTTTTCACCATTTGTTGAAGAGACTGTCTTTACTCCATTATATATCTTTGCCTCCTTTTTTATAGATTAATTCACCATATGGATGTGTGTTTATTTCTGAGCTCCCTATTCTGTTCCATTGAACTTTGTGTCTGTTTTTATGCCAGTGTCATGCTGTTTTGATTACTATAGTCTTGTCATGTAGTTTGATATCACGTAGTGTGATACCTCCAAGTTTTGAACTTTAAACATTTCAGTAGTGTCAATGATCCAGTTTCCCACCTGGCAAGCCTGAAGTTCCCCAACATGAAGTGCTATCCTTGCCCTGTATGTTGTCCACTTACATTTCTTTTGGAAAAAGATACCCCTTCATGAAAAGACATAATGGTAAACTACATACTGGGTAACTAGAGAGACACTTGCACACCATCATCCATTGAACAAATAGGCCGCTGACTCTCCCTTCTCGTTGAAGTGATGCTGCTCGTGCTCCCCACTAATCTGCACACCGGGTCTGGATTACAGCCCAGGACAGCACGCAGGCAGAGAGGCAGATGCTGAGGTTCACCGACTCAGCGAGCACAGCTGGGGTGGGTCATCGAACAGAGCCCTGCCAAACAGCCTGCTGTGCCGGAACACTCAGACCTTCCTGCTCCACTGTATTGAAAGAAATTTTTTTCTAGATTCATGTATAGTAGGATAATTACTCATGATCTGAATGCTAATTATTAAAGAGCAGCTAATGATATTAAAAATAAATACCAAAAAAGAGTAAGAGTGAGTAGCTCGGCCTCTTTGAATACTTTGTATTGAAGTTGTATCTATGCTACTTCAATTTAAATCGTTTAGGTTTGAAAAAAATGCCTGGACCCCGTGAGGCAGTAGGTGAGACCTGCTGCACAGTGTGTGGGATTTGGGGCGAGGCTCCCTGAGGCCAGTCCTCCAGAAGCAAGCACGTTTGCATGCCTTGTGCACAGCCGTGTCAGGGTTCTGAGTGCCTTCGTTTCTCCTTTCCTCGCCTCCCTTGTTCAGTGCCCTCACTCCTGGAAGATGAGAGTGTGTAGATGATTTACTGGCCCAGAATTTAGTATGAGTTGGGAAACAATTGGAGTCATTCCATGCTCGGGGTTTTCTTTTCCCTCCACCTCTCTCTCCCAAATCATCAACTAAAAACCTATATTAATAATCAGCAGATTACAGGTACCAAAAACATCCTTTAAAGCAGAAATGCCACTTGAGAGGTAGAACACAATGAAAAATTAATTAATAGCCTTAATCCTTTTCTTGAACTTTTGGTCCTTTTACCAACAGAGAACAGAACCCTGAGAGAATGGGATATTTCAACCAAGACTGGGGGGCAGGAGGATGGACAATTTCCTGAACAGTCAAGTTTCTGCAGCAGCCAGAGGGGAAGGTGGCTCCTTGGAGGTCACTGGGTGCCAACAAAGGCCAAACAGAGGCCGTGGCAGGAGAAAGAGAAGAACAGAAAGGAAAGATACACACAGAGGAAAGATACTATATTCTGTATTTGAATAAAATGTACATCAAGGGTTTCCCAATTCTTTTGTTTTAGCTAGGGTTATTCAGAATAAATGAACTAGTTGGGGAGTTCAGATTTTGGGTCATATTCTCAATAGTGGGCATACCCCTTGTACCTGGAAACTGCTGTTTCCTAAAGACCAGAGGTATATTACTCAAGTGGGAAGAACTATTAGAATGTGTACAATCCGGTTGTCAGAATGGCACCCTCCCAACCTGACCTTCCTGTTTCACGCCGCACCCTGCTTCCCTTTGCCCAACTCTGAAGTGGCTCACTGTGATCTCCTTTTCCCTTTTTCAGCGGTACCTCTCACCTTCTGATGCACCACGTGAATTACTTACCTATGACACTTAGCATTTATTGTCTCCATTATTGTCTCTGCCTTCTGCTGCTGCAGTGTGAGTGCCATGAGGGCAGAGTTCTTTGCTTTGTTTGCTCAAGTGTTCCCAGCACCTCGAGTAGTGTTTGGTGTTCGGCAGGCACCTGGCTGATATTCAGTAACGGAAGTGGAAAAGCAAATCACAAACAAATGGATATAAAATGGTCCTGCTTTTGTTTGGCAAAATACCTGCATAATAATACGTGTACTTTAGAAAAAAACTGTAGACAGACACACCATGTTTCAGATAATAATTACCGCTGGTGGGGTGGGGTCACAGAAGAGCCTCTGTCATGTTTCTTAATGTTTCCCATCTTTGCAATAAATGTTACTTTGAAGTAAAACATAATACTATAACAAAATAAGGATTAAAGAATTTGTTTAGACCTGAAAGAAGGAGCTTTGTTTGTTTGTGAGGACATAGGTTACAGTGAAAGAACATCATATTATTCCAAGAGCCTTTTTAAAAATTTTGATGTTGTTTTGATAATCTTGAGTTGGTTTTTGAACTTAGATGAGACTTGCCTCATTTGTGAGCTGATAGACAGTGTCCCACAGAGGGGTCATTCAGTTTTTTTTTTTCTGAGTAACCTAATGATAATTTTACCTAGCCTGTACCTAGGGCCCCTTCTTAGGTGGTAGGTATTAAACTTAAAATAGGATTGTGCTTAGCTGTCATATCTCCCCACCCAGCGCTGTTGCTGGCACCTGGTAGACATGCATATGTATGTAAATGACTAATGAGTGACACCTTTGGAGGGTAATGGACAAATGCCAAGTCATGTATTTTTGCCCCAAAATTAAATATTTAAAAGGAGATGTCTTATTTTATTTCCAAGATCAAACTGTTTTCATTTTCATGTTACAGAAATGTAGTTTTACTAAAGTATTAAATGCAGGATTCTGCTGAGCACCCACTGTATGCAAGGCATGGTGCTGGGTAGGGTGGCAGCCTTGGTGAGCCCTGTGGGTAGGTTTCCACAGACACAGGAGTGTGGGGAGTGGAGGCCGCTCTTCCTGGGGAATCTGGGTGGCTTCACGATAGGGGGAGAATGGGCTCCTCGGTTCAATTGGCCCTCATTTCCAGGTGGACATTTATGAAATTATTGCACTCCCATAAAAGACAGCTTCTACATAATTCAAGATTGTTCTGGATCTCTCTCATCACGCAGGAAGAAAAGCTGTATGAATTATTTACAGAGCATCAAGTTATGTCCTTTCACAAGCTCCGACTTTGTTTTTGTCTCTGCAAACTGAGATTTTGTTTATCCATGAATAGTTTTCCCTGGGGCATGAAAAATATGACTCTTTAATTATGAATGAGGTTTTTTGTTTGAGCCCATGTTAACTAAAACATGCAAACTAAACTGTGTTTTTCATTAGATCCCTTTCAGCTCCCCACGAAAACAGAACCAACAAAAGAACGAACAGCCCAACCAGCACCCGCCAGGAAGCCCACTGTGATTCGAATTCCAGCCAAACCAGGAAAATGTAAGCACTTCTCCACCGTCTTTGTTTGCCTCTCCAAGAGCCTGGGAGAAATATGTGCTATTTTATCAATGTCTGCTTTTGAAATGATGTGTAATCAGCCATTTATTATTATTCTTAGTCAAGGACACTTAAAAGCAAGTTGAAGTCTTTTAAATAATTCTTTAGACAATTAGTATATTGAATTTGGATTTCATTTCTCTTTAACATTCTCTTTAGGATAGAATAGAAGAAGACAAACTCAGAATAACTATAATATCTTAGTGTCTCTTATAAAGGTATGGTAGGAAAGTAGTTAAACGGATAGCAAATAAAATTATATATGTCTATCATATTATTCTAATGTATATAAGAAGTATATTATTCTAATCAGCATAACCTAACCTCTCTTCTGTACTCTTATAAATTGTACTAAGAGTCCTGAAATCTTGACAAGGGTATACTGGGGAAGCAGCTTTATTTATTATCCTGACAAAGCTCCAGAAGCTATTAGAAAGATGAATCCTATACTGCTTTATGTGAGGGAACTGAAGCACCAGTCTCTAGGAGTTATTTCTATTTATGTCAAAAACCCAGATTCTTGGAATTTTATTATTACAATTATCAAGCGATGCATATATTCTGTGGAGGACAAAAAGTAAGACTTTTGGTGCCTGAAGAACTTGGAATGGACAAGTGAAGAAGGGACCAGTTTTGTGGTGCAACATTCCTGGCAGCTCCCCTGGGCACCTGTGACTTCTGACTGGGATGTCCTTTTCCCAGACACCTGCACGGCTGCCTCCACCGCCATTCCTTCAGGTCTTCGCTCAAATGCAACTTGTATCATTGGGACCTGCTGAGCACGCTCTTTGAAATTGGAAATCTCCAACTCCCCACACACCTTCAGCATACAGTTCCCATGTCCCTTCCCGTCAGTCAGCCATCTCCTTGCTGTTTTCATATTGCTATGACTTTGTACCCTTAATTATCTGTCACAACCATAGTGCATCCTAAATGATGTGTGGCTTCCTTGCCAAGAGTAAAGAAACCGCAGCACAGAGCGAGGCTTCCAGGCGGTGGCTGAGTTGGAATGTTCCCGTGTCTCGCTTCCCAGAGCAGCGTGGCCTCGCACCAGGAACACTTGTCTCTCTCTAAATCACTGTTTTCCTTAGTAGTGGGCATGGGTATTTTCCTGCTTTTGAGTGTTTTTCTGTCTATGGATAAAACAGGAACCTGTTTGATCATCCTCTTGTTACAGTTTTTTTAATGTGAAATGGAGGCAGAGATTGTTGTTTTAAAAGAGGGGAGAAACCTCTCCTCTCCTGTAACTGACTAAGCCTATGTGTAAAAGCTGGTTTTAGCTTCCTTTAGTGGGTTACAACCATCTTCTCTCCAAGCGTTTTTCACAAACAGATTTTAATTAGCTGTCACTAATTAAATCTGGTCACTTCCGTTTTCTTCTTTATAAAATAAGTTGGGGTTCACAATTGCTGAGTTAAGGATGCAGTTTTGATTTAAAGATATTGTTCATTAAATTGAGGAGGTAATTAAGTCCTTTAATCTGGAGCTAATGAATCACAAAACACATTTAAGTATTTGGATGGGGGAGGTTTGGGTACCCCACCTATTAAGAAGCAGCATGCCTTTTATACAGTGAGCATAGTCTTTTGAATTCAAAACCTGCTTCTGACAATTACTAGCATGAAGACCTCAGATGGCTCATGTATTTTCTTCTAAGTTTCAGTTTCTTCCTCTTTAAAATGGGTAGGGTATTATCTAGTATAGTGTTGTCCAATAGAACTTTCTTCAAAGATGGAAATATTCCATATCTGTGCTGTACAATATGGTAGCCACTAGCCACATGTGGCTGTTGAGCACTTCAAATGTGGCTAGTGCAACTGAAGAACTAAAATTTTAACTTTATTTGATTTTAAATAATTAAGACTTAAGTTTAAATATGACTACTAGCTAGTAGACTGCACAGATCTAGCACGTGGGCAGATGTTGGTTGGAATGTATATGAATAAAGTGCCCTGATTTAACGCCTGGCACATAGAAGGTTCTCAGACATGCTGCTGCCATTGTAATTATTTAGCATTATTTTTACTCTCTATGAAACATTTCTTAACTGATGTCCACTAACCTGTCAGTTTTCTGAAGTTTGCTGGGAGCTCTTTCTCATTTGCTTAGCTCTCCACTCTTTGTGTGGATCTTTTATGGAAGCCCTTTTCCTAAGGAACCAAACTGCAATTATTTCACCCTTTAGAACCCCAAAGAGCAGAAGTTATTGATGAGTTACTGCTGTTTTTCCAGGTTTACATGAAGATCCACAAAGCCCACCTCCTCTCCCAACGGAAAAGCCTATTGGAAATACTTACAATACAGTGTCTGGGAAACCTAGTAACGTTGACAGAACGAGAAGTGTGGTAAGTGGTCGTTACAGATTGTTGCAGGTTGAAGACCAATGGATGAGCTAATTTTAAGAACTCACCCACTGTCCAAATTATTTTACTACTGGTCAGATTTTTAAAAATACCCTTATGACAAATCAGTTTCTAAGCCCATATAATTATTTAATGTGATGTTTTTATATTTAAAAAATTCCTATTAAAAAAAGGTAGGCTAATTCATTGTACTTCATCATAAAATAATTTGTCTTATACCAATGTAACGGCAGTGTCTTTTAAATGGCATTAATAATGAGAAAGTCATGAAAAAACTCTCTAAAAACCTGTAGTATTTGTGGAAATTTACTTTATTATCAGTTTTTATTTAAAATATCAATTACTGACATAATTTTAAGATGATTACCATAAGAATGTTAATCTGAAATTTAGGAAACAATGATTTTTGAATTTAAAAAAGAGTGCTTTACCATGTACTTGTTAACAGATGGTGGACAAAGAGTTTTAAACATGTATTTTTTTCAACCTAATACTATTTCCCCATACTTTTTGAAATTCATATATGATAATCTTTAAGGTTTCTTTCAAAAGGAACTGATTCTTAAAATCTGTGAACCAAATTTTCAGTTCAAATTTCGTAACAGTTTTACATTGTGCATTAACTATGCTTATTTTACATGCAAACCATCTAATCTTCTAGTTGAAGAGAAATTTCTTTGAAGAATGCATTAAATTGAATTAGCCAATATCAAGTTAATGAGATTTTCCTGTAGGCTGGATTAAAATTTAGCAATCACTTGCATTTTCAAAGTGTTCAGTAATAAATTTTTATTAAAACTGGGCCAAGAAATCCCAGAGGAAGATGATAGGGCCCTTACCTTGCCATACTATCGTTGAATGGGAAAATCCGAATTTTCACAGAGGAGAAGGTGACTGGTGTCTACTCTAAAGGGCCATAAAAGAGAGTGAGAGGATGGTGAGTAGGCACACATATCACTCATCAAGTCATGGGCTTTGTAAATCATAAAACTTTATTAAAATATTAGGTATAACTACAGCTGGTGTTAGTCCACAAAGCAACCCACGTTTTAGAAAAACAAGAGAAGGAAGTTAGAATAAACTAAGCCGTTAGTTTATATAGTTAGAATAAGCTGTATTCCTAATTGTTTGCACCTCACACAAACAACATAAGGACAGTGCTGTCCTGCACTGGTTACAAAGGGGAGTCAGAGCATTCCGTGCTGAGCTGTGATAAATACATACCATAATAGACACACTGGGGCTAAAGGAAAGAAAGGTGAGAAATGGACCACAAATTAAATGATTTGGCTGATATCACACAACTAGGTTTCCTGGTCCAGAAAGTCAAATCTATGAGAAATTCCTTTCGTCTGAGAATTACAGTTACTGAATGCAATTTACACCAGAGGTCATCAAGACTTCAGGTATGAGTGAGGATCTCGAGAGAAACCATTTCTCCAGTGTAATGACCCATGAGGATAGGCTTGGTCTTCTGCCAGCCGTGTCTTCCCATAAGGCACAGGAAGAAACCCTCTACTGTTCTTCCTGCCTTGAGTGCTGGGGGGCTTTCCATCTCAGGACACACGGCCGTAGTTGCAAAAACCCACGTGCTTCACTTCAGCGACCAGGGACTCCAGGGCGAGGGGCACCAGGAGCCGCTGGAGCTGTTCTGTGAGCGGGAGCAGATGTCTCTGTGTGCCCCATGGGAACCCAAGGTGCCCAGAGCCTTCCTCAAGGAGGCTGCCAGCTGGGCAGAAGGGTATCACAGTGAAAGCACAGAGTCTGGCCCATGACTCCAGGACACAGGTGGTGCCAGTTCCTGGAGAAAGTGGAGAAGCAGCATTTGCAAAGACTGTTCAGTAATTTCAGCAGGCACAAGTGTGGTTTGGGAGAAATGTCTGTCTTTTGAAAATACAGCAAAGAAAAAAAAAGAAAGGAAATTATTTTGAAATTAGAAGGTAAGGAACATTTCCAAAGCAGATAAACAGAAATGTCTATAGTGACAGTACACCAGAAAAAACAACTCCTCCAGTAACTAAAATACCTATCTAAACACATCAAACGCCAGAATGCAGGGACATCAGACTAGAGAAATACTATGAAAAGCACACGCAGAAACGTTCCAGGTAAGTGTGGAGTACTGGAGAGGAGGAGAACCTTAACAGAAGTTTTTCAAAGGCTGTTGGCAGAACCTGTGCATAAACTTGAATTTGAGCAAATACCAAGGCAAGGGCTTCTGCAGTGACCAGTCCCCTGTTCTCAGTGTGTCAGATGCAGCAGTGCCTTTCAAAAGGTACCCGATATTCCTTAGGGATGTGAGTATACTGCCTTGTTTTCTGATTTAGAATCTATTCATTGTAGAAGGTTGAGAAATAGATATTTAAGACTGTTACAAAATAATGCCATCTGGAGAAAAGTATATCAGTATTTGGTACTAGATTAGGGTTATATGATATATATATATACTACAGTACATCTATATAACTTTCTATGTCAAATGTATACATCTGTATTTTAAAAAATTTGTTTTTAATTATTAAGGTATCTAACAGCTATAATGTTGAGGAAAAGCAATAAAAGGCCCTGCCTATCTGCTAGAGTGTTTCTCTGCTTGTTTTAATTTTAAAAGTGAGCAAAGAAATAAATGAGTTTTTCAAGTACTGTAGCAGTGTTTGTCGGGGGAAATACAGGCAGCAGCGCATTTATAAGGCACGGATGATAGTCCGGAATATTGCGGGTTTATGAGCTGGTGGCTCTCTTCTCCACATTAACTGGACTCATTAGTGAAACCAAGTTTTAAGGGCAAGCTGAATTTGTTTTTAAAAATGGGATTTTAAAACATTGAAACATATTTCAGTGGTCGCAGTTATTGGCAATTAATCATTTGGTATTTAAGGAAAAATTATAAACGTGCTGTTTGAATTAAAAACCATGGAAGTGATTCCAAAAACGCACTTATGTATATATAAGGGAAAGAGGGAAACAGTTTGAATTAGCTTAAAGATCTCCCAAGGTATAGTTTTATTTTAAAAAGGCAGTATAATTTTAAAAAGCTGGCATTTTCCCCCCTTATGAGGTCTTGAAGAAATACCATTTTCTGGATTTCAGTGTTAGGGGCTTAGAAAGAAGAAAAGGCGCAGTGGGGGAGAGAGGGAAAGATTCAATCAGAATTTGAAGAATTTGGTGGGGACTTTGCCCTACAAAAACAGAAGTTTTGGCTTTGAGATCCTTTAACTTCCAATTCAACATAACATCTGAAAATATTTGCCACGTATTGTACTCATTTCCCAATCCTCAGGCTAGAACATGTCCAGGAAAGCTATTTAAATAGCCGAGTTGGAACCCCTTCCCGCAGAAAAATTTTCCCGTTGATCTCCACACTTCCAGTTCCTCTCGTCTGCTCTGAAGCTAAAACATTCCAAGCTATCTTTTGTTTTTTGAATTACCCCTTATATCCTTTCCTACAAAAGTCTTCTCAGCACACCCCACCCCTTTGCTGTAGTGGTACAAGTTATCTGCTTTTGGGGGCCTTTTCTGTTCCTCCACACACGCCTTTCTTTCAGGCCATCCCTTCAGCTTCTTTTATTGTTCCCACCCCTTCTAGTTCAGAACCCGCTGCACAGTGCGTAAAGCTTCCAGTGATGAGAGGTCTGCCTGCTCTGAGCAAAACTGTCACTGCTTCACTTGCTAGCAGCAGCGCATGCCTTGTGTGTCATCATGGGATGAATAAAGGCCGTATGTTGTGTGTGTTTTTTAATTCCCTACAGTTCCTGCTTACATTGCTTCTATGTTAACCTGTCATGATTTAAACATCGTCCTTGATACCTGACGAATGGGCTGGGTGTGTAACTGAGCAGGGCAATTGGTGGGGCCATACCCCCGATCTCCTCCTCTCTGTCTTCCCTTGCATCAGGATATGGACAGTTTAGGTGGGAATGTAGGATGAGTTAATATTGCTTAAGACTGAAAACTTCCCCTACTTTCTCTCTAACTCAGCTACATTTTCATTTATAGATCCAGCCAAGAAGTTGTCCACAATTCCTCTTGACAAGGTCTTATTTCAGATGAACCATAACTAAAAAACATTCTGATACTTGCAGGAATCCGACCAGGCTGGTCAAACAGGAGGTTCTGTGCGAGGACCCCCAAGGCTGCCCCCAAGGTAAGTATGGAAAAGCTTTTAAAAAGTTAGCTGGAGAACAATTGGTGACTCCAAGACTGGACTCTCCTTTCTCCCATCCAAACTGAGAGCTGTTGGCCTTAGATCTTTTAGAGATACGTTAGACTCATGAGTTCACCCTGGCCACTGGCCTGCAGTCTGCTTCTGACAGCCGGTTGTCGGAATCTCTACTTCTTCTTTCTCTTAACACTGTCCCCAACTCACAGCACTCACACATGGGTCTCGCTTACTCTTCTTCAAATGAACAGGACCCCTTCCTGAACCTGAAACAACTGTGCTTCTGGGATGAACACACGCCCGCGTGCTCATGCACTCTCACCCTCACACCTTCACACGCTCCTCGCTATGACAAACCAGCCTGGCTTGGGCATCTCCAAAGGGAGACCGGCTTTGCGAGCTCAGTGTTGACCTGCCTCCCTGAGTTCCAGGGCTGTTTGAACAAAAAGCTGTGATGCTGTCAGAAGATGTATGTTGGAAATTATTATGTTCGTCATTGGGGTTAAGGAAGGGCTTTCAAAGTAACGGATGATTGTCCTCTCTCATTTTCAAAACAACTTTCTTTATATTAATCTCAACTGGCGTTGGGATAATAATTCCTGTAACATGAATATTAGGGGAGTTTGAAGTTCCTTTTCTAATCATGGACTTGACCACATCACGTAAACCTGGTATCTCATAACAAGCTTTTCATCTCAGACTTTGGTGGAAAGTGCTTAGTTTCCTGAAACAGTCATGGCATGTTTCAGAGCAAATGGGGCCTTGCCTTGGAGAGCTCATGATAGTAAATGCTTGTTTGTGTTGAACTAATGAATCTCTAGTGCAAGATAAGAGGAAGCCAGAACATCATGGCATTTCCTTCAATAATACAATGTTTAATGCAGCAGCCATGTGCTCAAAAATAGCATACCCTGTATGTTTGGGTAATTGAATTACCCTAGGAGAAAGCTGTGTGTGTGTTGAGAGAGGACAAAGCAGAACCTAATTCTGATCAAACACTGACTCACAGCTCCCACGTTGCCTTTCAGACCTGTAAATGGAAAAGTCAAACCAGCTCGGCAACCTCCCCCCAAGGCGCCCCCTGAAAGACCACCTCCCCCCAGACTTTGTGCAACCAGAACATCAAATAAAAAACTGCCTTTTAATCGGTCTTCTTCTGACATGGATCTTCAGAAGAAACAAAATAACTTGGCGTCCAGACTCTCAAAAGCCAAGAGTCAAGTTTTTAAAAGTCAAGATCCAGTGCTCCCCCCGCGCCCTAAACCAGGACACCCTCTCTACAGGAAATACATGGTAAGTCTTGCTTTTAAAGATGTTTGTGGTCAAGAGATTCATCCCAAAGTAATGTCTAAGATCCAGTATTCCTTAAAAGATGATGAGGCAAATGTGGACTTAACCCTTGACCCTAAGAGTGCTTTAAATAAGTAGGCCGCAGGCCTACTTAGGTCCTAATTAACCTAGGTCTTTAAAGCTAGGTTTTGTCATCAGGAGAAATACAGGAAGAGGAAGTAGTGCAGACAGGGACTGACCAAACAGAAACTCTGAAAAACCTGACACAGTAGATCAGACTGATGAGAGTAACTCGGACAGATTTTAAATATCCCTTGCCCACAGAGTAAAATTTAAAGTAGAAATGTCTTATTCAGATGGATGGTTTTCCCCTGATTTTCCCCTTTTATAAACCTAATTATCATGGTCCATTTAATAGTTACCAGTTAGAAGTTTTCATCAATAATTGAGATAGTTGAGTTATTGATTTTATTCTCTTATGAATATTTGTTCTCATCATATGACCTTCCAGTCATTTCCCATACTTAAAAACAAAGTTGATGTCCTCTCTTCACCTTGGTCAGGGTAACCTGATAAAATTTAGAAC
Source organism: Tonatia bakeri (assembly GCA_004024845.1). Taxonomy (NCBI): domain Eukaryota; kingdom Metazoa; phylum Chordata; class Mammalia; order Chiroptera; family Phyllostomidae; genus Tonatia; species Tonatia bakeri. Next base: position 92,998 of record PVIA01004808.1, on the reverse strand, counting down.
AAATAAAGATAAGGATATCAGAACCATTTGTCCTTTTTAAACAAATGTATGACAGTAGCTTTTACCAAAAACAGCAGCTAGTCATTTTGTTGTGTTACATTTCCATCATTGAACCAGAAATCATTTTTGCATTTAGCCATTGGGATTTTTCAAAATCCTCCATAGACAGATAAGAAAGAGATATAGTGTATTCATATATAACCATATTCATTTCAACTGATGAAAGTTTTTTTTAAAGACATAGTATTTTTTTTAAGATTTTTTTAAAAGATTTTATTTATTTATTTTTAGAGAAGGCAGGGAGGAAGAGAGAGAGAGAGAGAGACATCAATGTGCGGCTGCTGGGGGCCGTGGCCTGCAACCCAGGCATGTGCCCTGACTGGGAATCGAACCTGTGATGCTTTGGTTTGCAGCCCATGCTCAATTCACTGAGCTATGCCAGCCAGGGAGCAACTGATAAAAGTTTTAACTGCTAAAACCCAGGGATCATTTTTTGGGTTAGGTGACTTAAAATAGAGAATAAATAAATAAATAGAGAATAAACAAACAAAAATAATAGCTGATGTGTTGAGTATCAATTATGGGCCAAATATCATTTATTCCTCACACCAGCCCTGGGAGGTAGATACTGTTATTATGTTTATTATATGGATGAGGGAAATAATACACATTCAGTATCTTATCTAGGGTCACAAAGCTAGTTAATGGTGGGGCCAACTTTTGAACACAGACCAACTGACACTGAGCCCATGCTCTTACCCATTAAGCCATGCTATGAAAATAGTGTTACTAAAAATAAAGAAAAGAAAATAATGTTACTAGTTGTGAGATCTGTACTTGCAATGACCATTCCATGAAGCGCCTCACTCCGGAGAAACCGAATTTTGCTTATGGTTCTCAGCATAGCTGTGCAATGTCAATAAAAGCATTTGAAGAACTCAGTAAATCTAAAATAATGGTATATTGCAGTAGCATGTCTCATTATGGAATAATTTTTTTAAACTCCCATTTTTCCAAAGCTGTCCCACTGTTAAATTGCTAACCAAGGCCCTGGGTACGTTGGGGGCCCTGGGACTCCGACAGGAACACTGGGAGGCGCCACCACCCACCCCTTGCACTCTGCGTGTTGGCTCCTGAGTGATGGAAGGGCCAAGCAGGTTCTCTTTCCTTGTTGGAAGTGAGCTTGTGCGATCACATCTTGGGTATGCCTTTATATCGTAAAGGCTGTTTGCCCTGTACTCATCAGATAGAATTGGCCAAGGCAGGGAACAGAGTGCCCTGGCCAGGGTGGGGTGCAGGTGTAAAATCCATTCCAAGGTCAGACAGAGCCTTGTGGACTAGGAAAGTGATGGGGTCAGGGGGTGACGCGGGCTGAAGTAGAGGCTTGGTAGCAGAGAGGCTCTCGAAGGTGAGATTCAAGGCAAATGGAGGCAGTCAGCTGAGCACTAGAGAGGAGGTGCCAGTCCCCCATCAGCCTTCAGAAGACAATAGTCATCGAGAACCCCGACTCAAAGGTGGCCGTCGACAGGCTGTGAGGTCTGGTGCTGACTGTCCTTCAGATACCCGGAGGACCTGGTGGCCCTTCTCCTGTAGAATAGGACTTCCTGGTCCTGGTGGTTACAGAGAACTTTAGGCCACATTCAGCCTCTGCGGGCTCAGCGCCACACCCCCAGGGACTTGTTCTCCGTGAGAAATGGCAAGCCCCACTAGACCTAAAGCATGAGGAAGCCAGGTAAAGATTCTCCTGGAGAAGTTGTACTTCTTCAGGCACACCTGTCAAATCCCCAGATGACCAGCGGTTTATGAGGAGGTGATTTGATTGTGAGTAATCCTTTTATTGGTTTACATTTAAGCTGTCTGTGCCTCATGGAATTGCCAATGAAGACATCGTCCCGCAAAACCCCGGAGAACTCTCTTGTAAGGTACCGTAGAGCTCTTTCTTTCCTGACAGATGTAAAAAAGCCACCAGTCTCTGTTACGGCATTATTAAATGCCTTAGGCTCCAAAGATTAAAATGTGGAAAAAGTAATAATGTTTTATTAAATAATAATTGCTTCAGAGAGTGGTGTTTTACCTTACAGCGTGGGGATGTTCTTGTGATGCTGAAGCAGGCGGAAAATAATTACTTCGAATGCCAAAAGGGAGAAGACACTGGTAGAGTTCACCTGTCTCAGATGAAGATTATCACCCCGCTCGATGAACATCTTAGGAGCAGACCAAACGTAAGGGATTAATATTGTACGGCCCTCCTGTCACCCGTGGCAGCTCATTTCATAGAACTATTAATTACACCTCATCCTCGGGTTTTTATTAGAATTTCTTAACCGGAGTAAAAAATTATGGTAGCATTTTATTCCATTTTAAGAATAAATTACTTGTAAGAGACTTGCCACTGCCTTACTAATCACCTTGATACACAGCGACCACCACATGCTCTGCCTTCTTCATGGCGCGCTGACTCACAGCATGCCCGAGAACTCAGTCATTAATTTTCGACCATGAGAGGCATTTATTTCAAAAATACTGTAAGGATGTTTACTAAAGTGCCAGAGATCAGTTTCCTAGCGGAATGGATAATTATTTTAAAGGGGCCCTTATAAATGCTCAGTCTGAGATAAAAAAGCACTTCCCTTTAAGATTTAAGCTTTGTGTAAACCTCATTTCTCTGATTATAGCTCATAAAATAATGAAATGTAACCCAACAACCTGAAGTTGCCATTTAGGCCTGACAAATTTGTGGATCCAGGGAGAATACAGCGATCATTGAACGTTATTTGTTTATCAAGAAAAATGCCGTCAAATTATGTTTATAGGTATATTTTTAAAAGAGCTTTTAGTTAGCCAGTTAAATTTTCACTGTTAATGTAGCAAACATGAAAAATAGTACCCACAAACATGTAATCCAAGTAAAGTATTTGGCTTCCCGTTCATCCTAGTTTTCATAATCTAGTCTGAATCTTTCTTTCTAGAAGGCACCTTATCTTTTGAAGTTTGCTGAGAAACTGAAGATTTGTCTATTAGGGAGCAGAGAAGGTAGATGTGAGGCTAGTTGCAGCTGGGATACCCAGAAAATCCTAAGTTTGAGTCACGCGGGGAAGGCCTTCCCTCGCTCATCCCCCCCTTTGTTTTGATGCAGCGGTGCCCATCCCTCAGTGGCCCGTCTTCTCTCGGAACACACTGAGGGGTAATCGTGGAACTTGGGCTTCCAAAAAGCTTTTCTTTATGAGAAATAGAAGCTAAAAAGATGAGAAGTTTTTTTAAAACAGTCCAGTTTTCTCTTCCACATTAGAAGTGTTGTACCATAGATTTGCATTTTTCTCCCCTGGCCAACTACAGGTGATACTGAAATGAAGCCTGTGTTCGCCTTCTGGGTTCGTGGCTAGCCTTACAGTTTTTAGATAATAAATCTTAGCTATTTGAAAGCCTGGTTTTAAGGTAAAGATTTCTAAAAATGTGTTATACTTACCCCTATCTTAGTAAACAGGATATAAAATGCTACCAGTTGAGGCTGGATCTGCATTTTCTGGGGAAAGTGGGAGATTGTTGCCTGGGTTGAGCAGGGGTCTCTGCTTCAGGGAGACAGTTTGCGGTTCTCCTTCCACCGCCTTAGGGAGTTAGCTCTAAACTACATTTTTCAAATGTGTGAAATAGGTATGGTGATTCCTCACAGAGCTTATAGAATTGACATATTGTGTGTTCCATATATATAAAAGCCCAGCACAGGTAAATCCAGAAAGTAGATTGGTGGTGGCCTAGGGCTGGGGGGAGTGGGCGGGGAGAATGGTGGTAAATGGAGAGTGATTGCTAATGGGTGGGTTTCTAGGGGAAGTAATAAAAAAACGTTTAAAACAGATTGTGAGGATGCTTGCACAATTCTGTGAATATAGTAAAACTGTGTATACTGTAAATGGGTGAATTTTAAGATATGTGAATTGTATATCAAAAGATGTTTAAAAAATTAAATGAGCTAGCTAATTAATGCACATAAGGTGTTTAACACAGCGAGTAGCATGGTGAGTAAACAATGAATATTAGCTATTCTTATTATCCATTTGTTTGAGCACTTAGAATCATATTAAGAACAGTTTTGAAGTATATTAGATTTACCTACCAGATATCCACCCTAATGGTGTGGTCTGAATTGTACCCAGCCCTGGTAGCCAACCCTATTTGGCATTTTCTTGTTGCCCTTCACCTACCAGGCCAGGTTGATGAGCAGCATTGCCAGGGTTATCTGTACAGAGAGTGAAGCTAATTGGGAGGCACAAGATATTATCCCACCTCTTCCTCGTTCCCAGGTTTGTTCAGGAGATTTTAGGGAAGTCTGAAAAGAGGCCATTTGTAAGGAAAAGCCACTGGAAACAGCTTGGGTAGGTCCAGATGTTAGGTGGGGCAGGGCCTCAGGGAATAACCAGGGCTGGGCAAACAGTGTGAGCCAGGTTGGTAGAGACTCAGATGTGGTGTTCACCTGCCTGCTCTGTGGGGGAGGGCTCAGCAAAAGAACAATGGCTGCTGCCAGCATTTCTGTCTGGGAGCAAGCTGCCCCTCCAGCTGTTGCCCTGATGCCAGACAATTCACTTTCTCCCTGTATATTCCTGGTGCCTTCCAAGCTGCTGCCCCAGCACTGGAGCTCAGAGTGAATGGGTCTGAGGAAGTCAATGTGTGGGCCCTTTAAGAGGAACTGCCTGAGACTCCAGCAGGCCTCTGTCTCCCTCAGCCTACATCCCTGCTGGTTTTCACATCCAGATGTTATGGGGATTTCTCTTCCTTGCACTGGAACCTTGGGCTAGGGGACCAGTTGTGGGGCTGGAACCCCTCATTCCTCAGCGGGACCTCAGCAGCCTAGATATCCTTCCTGATTTTAATCTGCCACACATGGGTGTGAGATCCGCTTGTTCCCTGTCTCCGTCCCTCCTCCCCGCCTAAATATGACTTCTTTGTACCCTTAGTTGTAGGACTTCTGTTCAGCTAGATTTCTGGTGATTCTGAATGATGGTTGTTCTGTAGTTTAGTTGTAATTTTGATGTGGTTGTGGGAGGCTATGAGTACTGAGTTTACCTATACCACTATTTTGACTGGATGTTAGCCAAACATAATATATTGAATAGTCAGTCCTTTTCCACAGATGTAAATCAGAAAAAAATGAAATTTGTATAATAAATTACCTAAATAATAATTTTTAAAAGCCCCTTCAGACTTAAAATATCTTATAATTCTTTTCTACAATCCCTGAAATTCCCATGATGTTCATTCATTCGGGGAAAGCGCTGAGCAGTCCCTAAGACAATGTCAGTGTTACTTGGTAAGCTCATATAATGAACTGCTGTTAGCCATTACTCTCTTGGCCTAAATTGGTATTTCAGTTTCCCTAACTTGAGAGAAGACAGCATGCCTCTACAGGTACATTTTGGTTGAAAAAACAGGTGAGATCCAGAAGAGGTCTGAGCAGAGATGCTGTATGGTAGAAGTGGAGACAGAGGGCCATTGTCCACAATGCCATCTGATTAACTGGGCATATCATGACCAGGGGAGGGACAGAGGAATAGCAGTGTGGGGACACCTCTAAGGGGGCCAAAGTCATTGAAAAAGGTGAAGAGACACGATGGCACACAAAAATCTGCCTATGGATCTGCCTTCACTGGTTTGCCAGTGTTGAAGAATTTTAAAATTGTAACTCCAAATGATATCCTTCAGTCAGATTTGATGATGATGATGATGATGATGATATGGAATATTAGCCTCCGTTTATGTAAAGAAACTAACAACTGCTTGTTAATAAGAAAAGGTCACTCTTCAACTGTCCCATCTCCTCTAGTCGATGTATGGCAGTTGGCTAGATGGTTAGAGAATATTGAATTCTCTTTGCTAATTTACTTAGAATTGTCATTGAATAAACCATTCAGATTAAATAGAAAATTCAGGCCAGGCAAAGGAGGTAGTGTTGGCTTTTCAATTAGAGAAAACATTCAGTTAAGTGGTAATAAATGAAATGGATTTTACTTTTGTGAATTATACTTTTGTGGAAGTCATTAGCTCATTTCATTATGAAAGGCAAGAGCATCAATTACAGAACTTCCTTCTTTTCTCATCTTAATGAAGATGCAACTTTTAAGGCTCTGTTCTTAAGATTTATTCCTCTTCACAGTTTTAGGAGAAAGCTACCCTTGATAGGTAAAGAGGTCAAAAAACACTGCTTAGGGGTAAAATAGATTCTGGTAGGAAAAAGAAATTTCAATAATTCCCTCTTGTTCTACTCTGTTAAAAAATGCTGGAGGATATTATAATTGAGAGTTATTTCTGGCCTCCCTTGGCAAGGACACATACCTTTTCAATGTGCTATTGATTCTTTTATTTGGCTCAAGTCTGTGTTTCGCATCTTGTACCCATAATGTCAGGAGAACTCTAATGAGGGTATAAAATGGGTCCAAGAGTGAATGTAAATCCAGCATCCATCTTGCATATCATTCACAGCCCTGTTTTCCCCCTAAGGATGCAAGCCACCCTCAGAAGCCTGTTGACACTAGCGCTCCTCATGCTGTCGTTCTTCATGATTTCCAAGCAGGTAAGGACAGAAACCGTAAAGTGGCAAAGTCCTTAGGATCCAGGAGCAGATGGCCTCCTTGGGTTAATCTCTGAGGATGTCTCTCTTCATTCTCTGTGCAACAGAGTCCTAGGCTGGGGAGGTCATCTTATCAATCACCTGCCTTCAGCAGTCACAGATTGATCCCAAGCGTTCCAGAAAGCTTAGCCATATACCCTTTCTTTTGAAACTCCCCATGAGAGAGAAAGAGAGGGTATTTCTCATACATGTGAGCAAATAGCAAGTTACCTAGCAGTCACAAACATTTTAATGCTTTCAAAACAGCGAGTACCAATTGTGAGATGAAAATATAATTTTTTTAAATCAAGTTTTAAATATTTTTTATATCCAAAGCTACAGATAACTTCTGATTTATTTATAACTTCATTTTTTAAAGATTTTATTTACTTATTTTTGGAGAGAGGGGAAGGGAGGGAGAAAGAGGGAGAGAAACATCGGTATGCAAGAGAAACATTGATCCCTTGCCTCTCTCATGTCCCCAACTGGGGCCTAGGCCCACAACCCAGGCGTGTGCTCTGACTGGTCACCAAACCTATGACCTTACACTTTGCAGGACCACACCCAGCTCACTGAGCCACACTAGTCAGGGCTAAATGTATCTAATTTGATCTTAAAAGAAGAAGCTCATACCCTGGCTTGTGTGGCTCAGTGGTTTGAGTGCTGGCTTGGGAACCAGAAGATTGCCAGTTCAATTCCCAGTCAGGGCACATGCCTAGGTTGCAGGCCAGGCTCCCAATTGGGAGCGTGTGAGAGGAGAACAATTGATGTATCTCTCATACAATGATGTTTTTCTCCCTCCTTTCCCCTCTAAATAAATATCTTTTTAAAAAAGAGGAAGCTCATAACAGCAATATGTTTTTTAAAAGATATATTTTACTTTGATTTGATTAGTATAATTTGTTCACAGAATCAGTAGAACATACTGCCTCGGTGAATAGACAAAATAATACTTTGTGCTCTGCTTTAATCAAATCTGCAAACAGAATAATTTATCATACATAATTATAATTCTATTTTACAGAGCAAGTTGATGATTTGAATCTCACTTCTGGAGAAATTGTTTATCTTCTGGAAAAAATAGATACAGATTGGTACAGAGGGAAATGTAGAAACCAGACTGGGGTATTTCCTGCCAACTACGTCAAAGTAATTGTAAGTGGATCATGCTTGGTTAAATTGGTCTATGTGCTTGCAGTTTGGAAAAAGTAACCAGAAGCCTAGATTCTTGAGATCTAGTTCCCTGTCTTCCATTGATTCATTTGGTGTTTGAAAAACTTGATAAATGAAGGTTTGTTTAACTAGATAATGGTTAGTTGGTAATATGTTATGGGGTATTAGCACCTAATTCCTAAATGCTCTCTGAAATCATAAGGTGATATAATTCTAAAAGTCAACTGGTGAGTCAGCTGTTCTTGGAGGGTTGGTAAGCACAGAGGAACATATATTAATTCTTTGAAAAATTTAGTAGACAACACTCAAAAAGTACAAGATTGTCTTGAAGGAATTACCACTTTCCTATTCTTTTAAGGACATTTTATTTTTTGTTTCTTTCATTCTTGCCATTCCATTTATCATATTTCCACCTCTTAGAGAACTAGATTTGTGAATACTAAAGTACTTTCATTGGAGGCAGTGGTTCGTTAATGGTTTTTTACATGATAATTTCAAGTCTGATTGGGAAGAGTCATATTAAATTGTCAGAATTATATACACCTTCGAAGCCTGACTTGTAAAAGCATACTTGTAAGGCTGAGTCCAGTGGCTGTGAAACGTGGGGATAAACTCAGACTGCCACTTCATGACAATAGGAACAGTATGACTCAGTCTCAGACATAACTTTTTGGTATTGGAAACTATCGATAAAACTAGCTTAAGTGGTTGGGCATTAATAGCTATTGCGGGGGAAGCAACTAATATTTCATTACAGAGACTTAGAAAACAGGTTCAGCACAGAACCTGAATCTTTCCAATATAGATGAGTTGGAGTCTCTTGAATTAAAACTGTGGGCCTTAAACATTGTCTAGTATATATAAATTCCCTGATTCTTTGGAAGAGTCCCACCACATTCTCTAATTAATATTAAGGATAATGTTAGTTTTAGCACTCTTCCTCATTTTTCTTCCGCCCAGTGTAGCAGTACTTTAGAAGCACAATTACCTCACTGAAATCACTTACACTGAATCTGCCACATTATTGGTTTAAGTATTATTTCTAAGCCTGTAAGTTTAAAAAATTATTTTGAAACTTTGAGCTTCTAAAATTCATCAAGAAGGGCACTGACTTATTTAATATAGACTTCAAAGCCTTCAGTAGTTTTCAGACTGAATGCATTACGGTCAAATATTTTATCACAGCCTAGCTTCACTGAGCCTTGTAAGTGAGGCACTAAGTAAAGTGCTTGCCACTTAGTAGGTGCTGAGTACCAATTCCTTTTTTCCTTCGCTATTCACACTGATGGGAGAAAAATGTTCCAGAGTTATGAAAATGGAGAGAATCCACAAGTTTGGTTAAAATGTTTTATTTGGGGCTCAGGAAAGTATTGCGGAATTCTGCCCACTCTTTGAGTAGGTGTGGGGGGGGCCCAGATGGCTGATGCCTAGTCTCTATCCCCAGGCCTCCATATCTGACATTCTTAACTTGGAGGACATGGGAAAGAGAAAACTCAGTCAGCTGTAATGATATTGATGTGCCTATTCCAGTGAATAAGAAAAGGATTGATTGGCTGTTCAAAGAAGGCTACATCATAGGATATAGATATTTTTCAAAACCCAAATTCTGAATTTCTTACCTTGAGCACCTATGGTACCACCATTTAATCAGTAAAACACCTATCTAAACTCGTTAATTTTGATCATATATTTCCTAATTACCTAGCCTTGAATTCATCTTACTAAAATCTGAAAAAATACAATTGTTGTCTTGATTCGTCCTTACTAGGTTGATGTTCCAGAAGGAGGAAATAGGAAAAGAGAATCAGTTTCATCTCATTGTGTTAATAAGTAAGTTTTATTTGCGTTCTTTTGTACAAAATGCAAAGGAGGCGAGCATTTCTATCATAATACTGAGCCTAAACACTGCAGATGTGTGATTATTGATCTCCAGTGTTTCTTTTTAATTATGAGGAAAACTCGTTTAAAAGCCATAGTGGATTAAAATGCTAATGAAAGTTCAGTATGCTGATACCAGCTGACCTAAGCAACTCCTCACGTCGATACAGAACAGCGACAGCAGCAGAGAGGCCACCTGGGCGCTTCCCACAGCATGGCCTCAGCTTAAGCAGAGCCGCTGCTGGCATCCTGTGTATTGTATTGTATTTGGGGCTTCTGGTATTTACCTGTCAACATGTTTTTAGAAGGTTCAGAACTTTTGTCCGAAAATATGAACCCTACAAAAACTGCTGGACATTTTGTATTGTTTTGTTTTTAAGAGAAACTAGAAGAAAATGAAGGAAGAGTTAGGTTGGAGGGGTCTCCCTTTATGTCTGAAGACCTTTTCATGAAGACCTTTTTTATGTATCCTTTTACGCATCACTGTAGCTCCTCTGTGATTAAAACACTGCCACAATGCAACTTTATCTTCCAGTTAAATGAGCAAAATAATAGAATTCACTACCTGCTAACGACTGTAAACCTGTCTTTGAATAGGTCAGACATAAGGAGATGCTCCCAGAGGACTTGAGAAAATAAATGCAAAGGTTACCACAAATAAGAAAACTTCTGACGCCACAGTAGTTGAATTCTGTTTCGGATTCAGTTTTTCTCCTATTTCTAAGCTGTGATTAATGTGTCAGCAGGTTGAAGTTGAAGTGGGCTTTCATAGCTGTGCATCCATTCTTAAATCGGTCTCAGATTCTGACCTAAATCAGTATTTCAGTGGAGCCAGTGCCAACCTTTTCTCCTCAGGCGGTTGCATCTCCTTGGCCCATTACTGTTGAAATTTCCTTTCTAAAGCCTCAAATGGAAGGTTTGATATTAAATCATGCCTTCTAGAGACACAGTTTTATGTCTGCCTTTATCTTCTTTTAAATCAAAATTGCAGCTCATTTAAGGATTGTTCAATTGTAATTCTCAGAAATGAAGGCTTTTTAAAGGCGATAAAAAGATTATTTTTAAAACAACAGTGTTAGGTATGAGATTAAGTGTGATAGCATGATGAGTTTCTGTTTTCTTCAAACCTAGCTTTGAAGACCATTCATCTGTAGCGAGATGATTGATTCAACATATACTGAGCATCGACTCTGCCCAGCTGATGCCCATTGCACTCTGTCACAAAAGTCTGATGTGTTGCCCTGAGATTCTCAGGGTTAGCACCCCTAAACCCGGGGTTCCGGCTGAGCCATGGAGTTTCCCATGGTCCAAGAATACAAAGACATGATGACTGGGGAGATTCTGTGATGCAGCAAAAGTGATGATGAGCCATGGCAGTGTAAACTGACACCGCCAGCTTAGGGACTTCGGCATGTCTCCTCACATTGCCTTAGCCTTTCTGAGTGAACACAGGTTCATATCTAAACAGTAAGGCCTGTCTGTAGCCTAAGCTATGGAAATGCAGCTTATTTTTTCTCACGGAAAAGTTTAAATTATGCCTAGTGTACCTTGTTTCATATAAACACAGAATATTTATTGAAAGACTGAATGAAGGCGTTAAAGCATTTTACAAATCAGTACTCTCTTGTTTAACCCACAAATGTAATCTCTGTTCAGAGGTCCAAGATGTGTTGCTCGGTTTGAGTATATTGGAGACCAGAAGGATGAGTTAAGTTTCTCGGAGGGAGAAATTATTATTCTTAAAGAGTATGTGAGTGAAGAATGGGCCAGAGGAGAGCTTCGAGACAGAACGGGGATTTTCCCCCTGAACTTTGTGGAACTCCTGGAGAATCATCCCACCTCTGGTGCAGATGTTTTAGGTGAGTGTAGAGAATATTGTTTGTGATTATGTTCTGTCCTAATTCAAATAAACCAAAAAACAGTATAATACTTAAACTGCATAATAATCCATATTGCCTTATTATAAAAGGTATTTTTAAGTGGTCACTTGTGTGGCATAGTTACTATTGTGGCCATCTCTCAGAGACCTGGTGCGGGTGTTTTAGGTAATTAGCAATGGCTTGATGTCAGACATGGCGGATGAAGAACCATAGACTTTTGAACAGAAATGGGCTGTAGAATATAATTAACTGTGCCCTCCTTCACTTTACAGTAAAGGAAAAGGGCCAGAGAGGGCGGTGCCTGGTCAGAGTTAGATAGCCAGTACACGAAGAAACTGGTCTGGAACCCCAGACCCTTCCCTCTCCCCTACAGTTTTTCTCCAGTACTATATGGTCTGTTTATCTGAAGTTTTGACTTTTTTTTTAAATGTAGGCACAAAGGTACCACAGAGGATGAAAAAAGAAGATTCTGGAGCAAATTCTCAGGTAGGCTGCTTGAATAGTTAACTGCACTGAAAGCCAGGTTTCAACTCTGGGAGGAATATTAAAATCGTAATTATCAAGAGAGAATGTTATGAAGTCATTTTTCAGTTCATTTAGTAAATGTTTGAAATGAATACAGGGGTGAGCAAATACAGGTTTATAGTTGTGAGTGCACAAAAACAGTTTTTCTTGTACTGTTATTTATTAACTATTGTATTTATTTATATTACAACTGTAAACCTGCATTTGCCCATCCCTGTACTTAGAGGGTTAATAACTGTATTGCATCTAGAGCCCATACAACTAGATTAAAAAGACATGTAAACCTTGATAGAAAACAAGGAAAGAGACATGATTGGAAAATTAAATAGATAAAGAGATAGTGTAAGTGGCTGATATTAAAAAATATTTAACCCTACTAGTCATCAAAATGCCTTATAAAGCAACAATAAAATATCATTTAACTTAATCTAATTAACAAAGATTCAGTATAACTCAATACTAAACAAGTAATTATATAAGTGTTAAAAAATGAGAAAGTACAAATGATTATTATTATTTTTTACCCTATAAGTGGGGTAAAAAAGGTTTAGGCCACAAACATAGTCATGTTATTATAATAGGAAAAAAAATGGCAAACAACCTAAATACGATCACTATTGGTAGTCACTTCTGAGGCCATGAAAAACTAGATTTATAAAATAAATGTAATGGGAATAAAATGTTATAGGAAATTGAATATGCAGCATAAAAAAGACTAGAAGGAAATGTATTTAAGTTGTTAATATTCAGTTGCCCCTACGTGGTAAGATTATAGGTAGGTGGGGGTTTTCCCCACTTCTTCATACATTTCCAAACTTACCAAATATTTAGGATCATTTGTATTATTTTTATAACAGGAGACAGAAAAAATGAGTAAAATTTTGATATACCAGCTCTGGCCAGGTAGCTCAGTTAGTTAGAGTGTCATCCTAATATGCCAGGATTATGGGTTCAATCCCCAGTCAGGGCACATATGAGAATCAACCAATGAATGCACAAATAAAACCAATTAAAATTTTTTTTACTTATTATATAATGTGACTTCAGGAGTGTTCAAATGGAATAGGAATGTGGGTGACTTCCATTTATTTTTTGCGATGTGTTAAAAGTATGAGGCCTAATGGGATCATTGTTTGCCAAAGTGTCACCGGTAATTGGACTGTGTGTCTCTCAATTCTTTGTTCCCCACCTACGGATCAAGTCAAATAGGAAAGAAAGTGACAGAAGCACTCCAAAAGGAAATGGCACATGGTTGCCTACATTTTGGGGAGTGATAAGTGCCAAGAGACGTAGTGTCGGCTATGGTAATGCAGGAGCAAGAGGGCTCAGGTTAGGGGGTTTGTTTGCAAGTTTTTTCCTTTGTTTTATAAGCCGTCAGTCGTTGAGAACTTAGGATGTGCCCGGCACTGTGCTAAGTGTTCTAGGTGCGTCCTCATTTAATCCCCACGGCAACACTAAGGTGCAGCTGAGGCCTATAGGAAAGAAGCATTCTGCCCAGAGTCACTAGGAAGAGGCAGAACTGGGTCTGGAACCCAGAACTTCTCTTCTCCCTGCTTGAGCTTCTTAACAGAGGGTTCCCATCCCCACAGAGATGCCTCTTCACGAAGCAAAACCTCCCTCTAGTGTGTTTGGGTGAAAGCATTCTTGTTGGTGCAGTCCGTCATGCTAGCCCACCACACTTGGGTGGGTATTCTGCCAGCCTTAGAACTAACTGTGCCTCATAAAATTAGAAGTGTGAATCAATGAAGTCCTATGTCATGGAATCTAATAGCTTCGGAATCAAATAAAGACCAACTGCCCATTCTGATCCTTCAGAATTTAGAAGAATTTCACTGGAAATTATATGCCTTACTAGAATTTTTCATAGTGTCATAAATGCTATACATAAATTTTGTGTGCTTTTACCTAATTTTTAACATATAATTAATGTCACTGTTCATAATTAGAAAAAATTTTTTTAAAAAATATATTTTTTTAAGATTTATTTGTTTCTTTATTTATCAAAGGGATGGAAAGGGAGGGAAGAGGACAGGGAAAGAAATATCAGTGTGAGAGAAACATCAATAGGTTGCCTCTCAAATGTCCCCAGTCAGTAACCTGGCCAGCAACCCAGGCATGTACCCTGACTGGGAATCGAACTGGTGACCTTTCAGGTTGCAGACTGATGCCCAACCCACTGAGCCACACCAGTCAGGGCTAGAAAAAAAGTTTTTGCTTAAGTATTATATATCCTTAAAAGCAAAAAACCCACTAATTATATCACATCGTAAAACTTATATTTTATGATAAAAAGTTATTGGAAATTTATATTTCTGAATATTGATAGCAATATAAAGTGTTGGGTGATTTTAAGAAGGCTTCGGGCTTTGAAATCTTATGACCCCTTAGCTTTTTTCCCACCATTTTTTAAGCTTTGTAGAAATCAATTTCAAATAAAATCTCACATTTCTTATCAAACTTCTGACTTGTAACAGGGTAACGGTCTTTCTGGAGAATGGTGTGAAGCTCTTTACAGTTTCACGGCAGAGACCAGTGATGACTTACCCTTCAGGCGAGGAGACCGGATCCTGATCCTCGAGCATCTGGACTGCGACTGGTACAAGGGCAGGCTGCGTGACAGAGAGGGGATCTTCCCAGCAGTCTTCGTGCGGCCCTGCCCCGGTGTGACAGCAGCAGCAGGTGACTCCTGCTCCCTGATGGAGCCCAAGACTTTACACCCACGCATATTTCTTTCCCCTCTGACCATGCTCAGTTTAAATTATGCATCTACATTTCAAAGGGTTGATACATAAAGTTTTGTAAACTCCCTTTATACTCATATACTTTGTTAAGAATTATAGGGGAGAAAGATAAAAATGTCTTCACTTGGTAATGGCCAATTTTGTCTGCTAAATATATTTGCTATAATTTTTTCTTTCTAAGAAAACATCCTTAATCTTTTTGCAAGTTAAATAAATTCAAAATTAATTGAAAGTATTCTGTCCTGGGCCGGGGGGGTGGCAGGGTGGTATATAAAGGGACTAAATGGAAAAAATAAAAATAATTAAAAAAAAGAAAACATATTCTGTCCTTGGAATGACAGGAGGGCTTCATAAAATGTTTGCGTTTCAGTCCGGTGTCTTTCTGCTTTTTTGTGTGTTTTCACAGCTGAGGCAAAAAGTGTGTCTCCTTTAGCCCTGAGGGCGGGGAGGAAGGCCAAAGCCTTGTATGATTTCCATGGGGAGAATGAAGATGAGCTTTCCTTCAAGGTAAGGATGTGGCTTTGGAAGGTGCTGAAATAGCTCAGTTGGGAGAGTGTTAGACTGAAGAATGTGGCTTTGGTTTGGTTTGGTTTGATACCTGTATTTAGCAGCTATAAATTATGAAGTCTTTCACTGAAGGGTGAAACATTTAGGTGGCCTATTGACCATTTGCTAGGAATGAACAGGTCTCATATCCTAAATCTAAAGAATAAGATTAGAAGCCCTGGCTGGTGTAGCTCAGTGGATTGAGCACAGGCTGCGAAGGTTCGATTCCCAGTCAGGGCACATGCCTAGGTTGCAGGCCATGTCTCCCAGCAACCGCACACTGATGTTTCTCTCTCTCTCTCTCTCTCCCTCCCTCTTTCCTCTCTAAAAATAAATAAATAAAATCTTTAAAAAAAAGAGAATAAGTTTAGAGACAGCGAGGGCAAATATAAATTGTCAGCAAGGCATTTAGATACATAAAGAAAACCTTATTGGCTTGATAGCCCCACAGTCTCCAAACAAGTTTCTAATGCCTAGGCCTTATAACATCAGATCTCAGTAATACTGGAGTTTTCATTTGTAGCTCTAAGTAAAGGATGATTTTCCGCATGGTCCTTGGAGCCTGCTATTGTCACGTCTGCAACATCGATGGAGAAATCGGTCGGTACCTACTGCAGCAGGGCCTCATAAGACATTGAAGTCTTGTTCAGAAGAACACTGACTGGGAAATCATCCCAAAAGTTTAAGCTACTTGATCTATCTTCATCAAAGAAGTGCCTTTTTTTTCTTCAATAAAGCCAAAATATTTTCATGATCCTGTTTCACCAGTCCATATATAGTTGGACCATAGTCAGAAGGAAGCCCGCTTGGTAGTACTTTGGGCCTGGGCCAGAGCAAGGAAGACGGGTTTGGTCGTCATTGCTCTCAGAAGAGCCTGTGTCAGACAGCAGTAAATTCTCCGTCATCGGACATGCTCAGTCAGAGCCAAGATGCTGTAGAAAGAATGAAAGCATCAAGGAGTGGTTGGACAAGATGAGTCTCAAAACAGCGGCAACCTGAACAAGGTTTCTGCCAGTTGACAACAAAACGAGGGAGCCAGGGCGATACTGGGTCAGTGCTGGCTGGGGAGTCACAGGGTCAAGGGGCATGCTGAGATACTGTCAGTTAGAAGGTTGCTAACGTTCCTCTTTTGTGATGGGCTTTTCCTTTCTTCTAAGAATTTCTTTTATCTTTTTCATATTAAAATGTCATTTCTACTACAAAATACTGTTAGTAAATGATAGAGATTTCCTATGCAAAATTATAATTTGCTAATCCTATATCTCTTTCTTCCTTTCTTTCTCTGTCTCCCTTCCTCCCTCCCTTCCCTCCCTCCCTTCCTAAAATTCCTTGGTTCTTAAAATCCAAATGTTTGGAAACTGTTGCCCCAGTCCTTTTTAGTCTTTACAGTCAGTAGCTCATAATTCACTCTTTTTATCTTTCTACAGAGTGTTCCTTCAGGTGGACAATCTGGATTCAATTGTTTTTTTGGTGGTATTTTGGCCTTCATTTAAGTTATGGCAACATAAATAACAATTCACAGTATCTTTCAGAAAATTAGGTGGTCATCATTTTACAAATGACTGACTGAGCAAGATATCATTCTAGAGCTTTTAGTTAGTGGGTTCTTTACTGCCTTCAGTATTGCTGATCATTAGTATTTTATTAAATACCCACAGAATATTAGTAGATAAAACTTTTTTTTATTGTTCTAGCCCTCAGAAAACTGACATACTATGTACGTGTGGAACAGAGCTAAGGGAAATAGTTCAGTCAGCCATTATGTTATAATTTAGGAACCAGAAGGAACTTATTTATGATAGAAACTTTGAATAGCCAGAAGTTTTACAGATTTTAGCAGAGTAAATTCATGACATTCGATAGTAAGCATTTTTCTTGCTCATTTTCCATAAAGAAAGGCCTTAAATCAAACCATTTTTCAGAGGGCTGTGTACCAGGGCTAAAGTAAATCCACTCAGCCTGATGAAGATATCCTTTAAAGTCACCAGAGTAGGTTTGGACCATTATGAAATCTCAATCCCAGATTCTAAGAAATAGTTAGAAACAATAAAGAACAAAATAGTTTCGCCCTGGCATAGCTCAGTGGATTGAGCACAGGCTGCTAACCAAAGCATCGCAGGTTCGATCCCCAGTCAGGGCACATGCCTGGGTTGCAGGCCACGGCCCCCAGCAACCACACATTGATGTTTCTCTCTCTCTCTCTCTTTCACCCTCCCTTCCCTCTCTAAAAATAAATAAATAAAATCTATAAAAAAAAAAGAAACAAAATAGTTTCAGGAGATAATTTCAAAAGTCATGTCATCTGCTAGGCAGTTATAATTCACACGTGAATAGATACACAGTCCCTTGTACTGTCCCGATGAGGATAAACCAGTGTGTTCTGAGTCAGGGTGAAGCTCTTTCAGACAGGAAAAAATGCAGATTTGATATTGAGGCCGAGAGTGGAGTAAAGCAAATGATGGAGAATACCATTATGTGGAAGAATAAATGTGCAGTACAGAATGCTCAAGGAGTTGTGAAAAGCAGTTACAGTAAAACCCTTTCTCATTGAAGAGGTCTGCTAGAACCTGTGATGGCCGTGTGGCCCAATGGTTAGCAGCGTGGCCCAGAAATCACAGCAGGTGTGATCCTGTCTCTATGCACATGCCATACTGAGCAAATTATTTAATCTCTCTGAGCTTAAATTTCCTTTTCTTTAAAATAAGGAAATCTATACAAATATCTCTCTAAAATGGGGATGATAATAGCATCTACTTTGAGGACTACAGTGTTGTTTACATGAGTTCATTCCTATAAAGTACATAAAATAGGACAAGGTATACAGTAAGCATGTGGCTCACTCATCTCCAGGTCTCTGCTTAAGTGTCGCTTTCAGTGGGGCCTTCCCTGACTGCTCGAATGAGATGGCCACCAGCCCTATACTTTCCTCCTCTGCCAGCTTATTTGTTTGTCTCCCTGCCCCAGAATGGGTCCTTCAGTCACTGCCGTGTTCAGAATGCCCAGAACAACCAAGTCTGGAACATAGCAGGTGCTCAAGAAAATGTTGTGAGATGGGGGGAGTGGGGCGGGGGGAGTGTGTGTGTGTGTGTGTGTGTGTACATACCCATACATACATATGTATGATAGCTGGCATTATTTATATATATATGCAAATATATGATAGCTGGTATTATTTACTTAAGAAGAATTTACATTAGAAGTGAATTTGGGGGACACAAAATACAAGCAGGAAAATAAAAGTGCAACAAGGGTGACACTGGCAACAAAATGGCTGAGGGGAAAGGTGCCCAAATGGCACCATTGGGTGCAGATTATCTTTGTGGCGGACCATGTAATCCTCTCAGCAAAGCACGAAAAACTAGTTAAACGAAGAGAAGACTGTATGTGCCCCTCCAGATGGGCTGCCCATCATGCTTATACTCAATAGAAACTAATAATTATTTCCAATTCTGTCTTCTTACAGGCTGGAGATATAATAACAGAGCTGGAATCTGTGGATGATGACTGGATGAGTGGAGAACTAATGGGAAAATCTGGAATATTTCCCAAAAACTACGTTCAGGTTTTACAAGTCAGCTAAAGGTGAAGCTCGACTGTGTTCCTTGGCACAAGAACTCACTTGAACTGTCACTTTGACTATCAGATACGGTGTTTCGTTTGTTTTTGTTTTTGCACTACTTTTTTAAACTGAAAGAAATATCTATGCTGTATATGGTACACTAGAATTTTCTGAAAACAGAGAATGTCTAGATTTTGTAGGTAGCTTTCACTCACAGTAGAAACACGCATGTGAAAACCCGTGAGAAAGCATTCTGCCAAGGCAAACATCAAGCAGGATCAGCAAGGCAGACGAACACTCCCCCAGGAAAGTGCCCGGTGACATAGCTGTACACGGAGGCTTACAAGCAAAAGTTGCGTTTGGACATCTATTTTCATCAGCAAGAGTCAACTAACCATGCTTCTTTATTTTTTTTACTTTCATTTAAAGACAGGACATTTGATACATTTCACTTCTGACATTCAAATTTATTCTAAGCTTGAGTGCTTTATCCTTATTTACCAGGGCAAATCCTTGTTTCAGGAACAGGTAGTTTATTCTGTAGTTGGAGCCTCTGTCAGAATGTGGTGAGTCAGCTCTCACTCACCAAATGCTACTTGTGTTAATAAGAGTTTCACCTTTGTCCAAGGATTTCAAGGGGGTTAAAATTTGATGCATCTTAGTCAGAAGAACCAAAACCATCCAGAGATACTTTGCTAATATGACTAACCCTTCTACATACCGGCCCTACTTACCTTTTTTCTCCATTTATACTTTATGTTAACAGGGTTGTTATAAAGCACATTTTCTGATTCTTCAATCATTCTTTTGACAATTACTGGTACCCAAAGAAAACTTCATTTTCTTTGCGTTACCCCAGTAATACAGAAAAGCTGTGTCTTGTTACAGTGGTACATGATGAGTCACACATATCTCAGAACACAGAGCGACTGTTAAGATGGAAAGCAGTGCCAAGCCCCCAGAGCTCATTTCTTCCCGATATCAGAATGAGAAACAATTCGAGAAGACTGAAGGCTGATATTCTTTTGTTTTTTTCCCAGCTCATCCAGAGTAAATAAAAAAACACTTTCCTGCTGCATCCATTGTTATGCATGCCAGGCGTAAGACAGAAGTGGTTCTTTTAGGACTAAATCAATTACAGTTTATGGGCTGAAGCCAAACAGGTTGAAGACAATCTTCCAAACAGATCAGTGGCGCAGAATTCCACTGGAAGTGTACACCACTTTCCCAACAGTGTTCATGACTTTCTTCTATTTTTCAGAAGAGTTTCATAAACTGGGCCACTTTTTAGTGTTTGTTACTGTTTCTCGTTGTCCAAAAAGTTAGGCAGCCAGTAGTCAGACCATTATGTGAACATGAGATGGGGGACTGACTGACTTCATCTTTTTTTTTTACTTCATCTTTGGTTGAAGGTCATCTCCCAGCTATATAGTTATAATTGATAACAGGGCTCTTTTCCCTGTATGTTTTGGGTAAAGAAGACAATACAAAGAAAACTCTTGTCAAATTTTACTCAAGAGCAGTTTCATAAGAAATGAATGACTTAAAGCCCTGCCCCAGTTAAATTCCCATTTGCAACAAGTTGTATAGTAGGAAGTAGGGTGTGTGTCTGGACTAGGACATGATGTGTATTTCTTTGCCTGTGTAATCTTAACATATTAAAGATCATGAAAACTTAGCTTTATTGGAGAAAAATGTCCTCTTAAATTTTAGCCTTCTGTCAGCAGAATGATAAGTGCAATAGTTGTAAATCTATTTGACATTATAATAAACTGAACTGAACTTTTCAGTCCTTTTCTCATACCAGACTGAGTTTTTTAGAATGGAAGTGGTATCTTCTCTTTATAACTCCAGCCCTTTGCTCCGTATAGTCTCAGTGAAGGCTGGTTGCATGGATGTAAGTGGATCCAAGACAGATGTAAGTCTTGGATCCACTGAGATCTAATATCTTTCCTCTTTAATTTGTTGATGAAAGTCTTTATTGAAACAGAATTTGCAGTTTTTATGTCATGTCACTTTATCATGCTACATTTTTTGCTTGTCATTTATTACCTACTCAACTGATAAGAAGATAAACTGTAGCTCGGTATGGGTTTTCATAGGTACTTTCTTGTTTTGTATGTTGATTGAGCATAATTTTTATAGTTTGTGAATTTCATAGAGAAGAAATTAGAATGTATTGTTTTTCTTTTCAGGAGTTTTAGGAGAAAACCTGGTATTGTTCATCCAAGCCTCCTCAAAGTAGAATCTCCTAATCCTCTTTTTCTTTTTTTTTAATTGAAATTAGATTAAGTCAATATATTATTCTTACCCTTTTGATTACCCACTTTGAACACTAAAAAACAGCAAGATTTCATTAAAAGATGACCAAGTTTACATGGCCAGAGGGATAAAGTAATATATCTTTCATTGTGCTCATGGAAAACACAGGTTTGGAATACAGTCTGAAACATTCCAAATGAAATATCAGTGCATTTATCAAAATGTGTGATTATAACTGGTATTTAGAATATATATATATATATATCCTTTTTCCATAGGGTTTTTAATACAGATATTCTTAACAATAATTGTTTATTTTTTATTCAGTTTCTTAAGTGTAGGTAAATATACCTAGGGGAATACTGATGAATATATGGACATATTATAAGAAGATATTTATTATAATCATTAATGTTTATTTCTTTTAATTAATGTCAAATGCATATGGGCCATACATATGACTCATAATTCAATGCCATTTTGAATGCCATTGAATGAACTCTTAACAGTGAATTTTCCCAGTACTAATAGGAAATCATTTTCTAACCTATGCTTTTTTACCTCACTGTAATTATAAAGGGGGAAAAAAAAATACAAAGCCTATCTCAGAACAACAGCACCATCTAGGGGCCTCTTACCTAATGGCAAGTTCATCCCGTTACACCACAGAGGAGTGTGCAGACCACAGCTTGACCTGCAGAGGTTAAATGATTTGCCTAAGGCCATGCAGGTATGGCAGAACCTAAAGCAAAACCTAGTTCTACTGATTCCCAATTCAGTAATTTTTCCATTTGTTGTGCTGAAGTGGGACATTCAACAAATATACTTGATCTGTTTTATTGGCCTGTAAAAGTTGTAACTTCTTACATATGATAGAAATAGAACAACTTACAATGAATAAATTAAAGCTTTGAATTTCTTCCAAGAACAATCCTGCTCAGCTTCTCAGTTTTACATAGACAGTTTATATTGATGTTACCTAGAAACGCAAATATGAATTGATCCATTAGTAGGAATTTCTTTTTCTGTTTAATAGGGAACATTTGAATTCTTGGAACATCAGATCTTGAGAAGGCGTGTCTGTAAGGCTCTGCTCTTGGTAACAGCGGAGCAATCCAAAACCCAGGTTTTGATATACCTGTAGCACAAAACACTAGTTGGCATTTCGGAGTGTAATAGATTAACTCAAGTGCTGTTAAGCTCACGAGTTTTTATTTGAGTCTGGGACACATTCTGAGTGTTAAAAAAACGAACCATAGTTGTGCGCACACCATGGACTGTTCATCTTTAAATTCTGCGAACTAGGCAATAACTCAGTGAAAAATTTATCAGGATAAATACTCAAATTCTTAATTCAGAAAGGACGATTATCTACCAGTTGTCTATCCTATTTTAGCAGAAATTAACTGACAGTCTTCATACCAAAATATCGGCCCATATTTAGTTCTTCTTTATAATTAAAATGAAAGAAACACCTACATTTATTTCTCCAATCATATCCAAGTTTTTTATTGGCTAGAGCCCTGACTCCAAGGATCACTCATGCCCACCACACTGTTCCCCTGGCCCCCCGTTGGCTGACAGCTGAAGAGCAGAGCTGTTACTTCCTCAGAGCCTCAGAGCCTGTGGCTAACCCTACAGCTCCGTACTATACCTGAAACTACTCTAGGGAGACAGTGTTGTCTTCCCTTTAAACATACGAAATATCAAAGCTGTTAAAAATATACAGTGATTGAAAATGTTATCCAATTCATCTGTATATACAGAGCACTCTAGGGAAGATGAGTGTGAAGGAACAGGCAGAGGTCTGCATCTTTGCTGGTCTGAGGGGCCTGGTTGGGCTATGAGAAGGCCTAGTTGTCCACTGCAATAAGGAAGTTGGGGTCAAGGTCAGAGAGCAAAAGTAAATGGGACACTGAGACACTGTGCGTTTCTAAGACTAATTACCAAGTGGGGTGACTGCCCCTACGCAGGTTTGTTGGACTGTTCTTGGTGGATGGGAATGGCTGACCTCTGGATCATAGGCTACAGTGTCCAGCAGAAGTAACACCTGCTTGAGTGTGGTTGGTAGGGTAATAATATGGGTGTAAAAATTGTGTTTTAATTTGAACATTTCACCTAAAATGTCATATGGTGTGAGTGTGACATTGTTATGTTACAGAATTACATGCTTATAATTTTTTAATTAAGAGATTTTGTAATAAAAGGGTCATTATTTGTGCCAGACCCTGTATTTGATGGACACAGGAAGGGACTGCTTTACAAAGAGAATAAGGTAATGATGAAGCCATAGCTGAGTATACTCCTCAGGGAAGATGAGAATCAGGATCCCTGCTGAGCAGAGAACTGCACACTGATGTTCCCCACAGAGCCAGCAGCCAAATTACTCAACCTTCAGAAAGTGAGATTTTCTAATTTAGGATTTGGCAATGAGGATCACTACCATCAAGCCATAGATGGCAGTAATACTGGCCCTGACCTCTGGAATGTTGGACATCATATTCAGATCTGGCCACATGATTCCTGGAGGTGATGCCCAGACCACCATGCAAAACTATGCAGAGCCAAGATCCTGAATACCATGACAATCAGGAAGCCCACTACAGGAAAAATGTATCTAGGTTTGGTCCAGACTTGGATAGGTACGCAGGGGCAAGTTCATCGTGTGGAAGGCATTATCCCTGATTAGGAGAGAAACAAAGATACAGCAAGTTCATAACCTAGCTGGCCAGATCCACACATTTTTTTAAATTGGGGAATGACTTGCATAAAATGCAGATAACTAAATATACAATTCTGAGTTTTGAGAAGTCTGTAGTCATATAATCACCAATAAATATATAGAATGTTTTCATCACCCTAGAAAGCTCCTCATACTTCTGCAGCCAGTTATATCTCCTACCCTACCTCCTGCAGAGCAATCACTGTTCTGATTTCTATCACCATAGATTCATTGTACCTGTTTAGGAACTTCTTAAAAATAGAGTAATGTAGTATCTGCTCTTCCCTTGCTCAAATATAATTTGAGATTTATCCAGTGTGTGTGCAACAGTTCATTCCCTTTATTTCTCAGTGGTGCTTCACCATAGGAAAATACCACAATTTGTCCTTCATTGTATTTGATTTTAGAGGGAGAGAAAATCATTGATTTTCTGTTCCACTTATTTTATGCATTCATTGGTTGCTGCTTGTATGTGCCCTGACTAGGGGTCAACCAACCTTGGCCTATCAGGACGATGCTCTAACTGAGCTACTTGGGCCAGGACTAATTTATCTGTTCTCTTTTGGGGTCTTATCCAATTTTTAGCCATTATGAATAAAGCCAGTGTGAACAATCTTTTTCCCGGTTTTACTGAGCTATTATTGACTGGTATGAACATTCTTAGACAAGTCTTTGTAAACACAGGATTTCATATATAGAAATCCTAGAATTAGGTGATAAAGTAGGTATTAAAAAGAAAAAAGCCATGTTTTCCAAAATGGTTGTACCATTTTATACTCCACTATTGAGAGTTCTAGTTACTCCACAGTCTTATGAACATTGTTTTCCCATCTATTTGTATTACCAGTTTCAGCCACTGTGGTTGTATTTTGACACAAAACAATTACAGTACTGCGGACTTTTAAGAGCCAATGACACCTTCAGTTATTTCTAAAATTCACTTCATGGTCTTAGCAAATATTAACTACCCTTCCTAGTTTTAACACGTTTATTGCCTATTACATACATTATATCCAATTGAGTATTACCCATTAAGTGGTGTGACTGGAATTATATAAATTATAAGAAGTTTGGAGGTGTTAATGATTGTTTCAGGAAATCATTTTAGAGATACATATTGAAATACTGCTTCAAAACAATTGGGGAGAAAGTGCCAGAAACTGCCATTGAGACATTTTACCCAATTTAGCTGAAAAAGTCAGCCTGCCAGTTTCAGTGGACACTGGCAGGACACGAGACTCCTGGGTCAAAGGGCTTTCTCACTGCAAAGCCAAGGTCAGAGCTTCGTGTTCAGTTGTTCCCCACCCTTCTTCCCCCATCCCATATGGTGATGCAAAGGGCCCATCGTGCAGTGGGTTGTCTTACACAGCAGGACACTTTTTCTGGGGGATCCGTTACCTCAACCCTCAAGGTTTCCCATGAGGACACAAATACAACCCTGAGAAATGGCCCAGATAAACAGCAGACTCATACTCATGGCACACCTAAGAGCAGGCAGGGACACTCAGGATCCACAGCTGATTGCCTCACAATTCACTCTGCATGACACGTTCTTGGACAAACTAGAATTTTTACATGAATATGGCCCTCGGTCAGGCATTTATTAACCCAGGAGGTTAGAACTTCATAATGAAGGCTATTATCCATAAGGCTCAGTAGATATAGCCAACCTGTGGTGTTTACCTTAATCACCTCTCCAGGTTCCCACACTGAGTAAGCCAAGGGGTGGGGGGAGCACTAGGTCTGCACCACACTGATGTATTCTAAGGCCAGACTATTAGTCATCACAGCCTCTGTATTTAAACTGATCTGCTAATCCCTGGTGTTCCTGTCAATAATTATAGGCAACAGATGGACCCAAAACCTGTCTGAAATGGAGGCATCTCATGACCCCTTTTTCCCCACATACCAATGTATTACCTCAAAAGGGCACAGGTCACTTTCTGGGGAGTATTGGTAATGGCCAAGGACTGAGCCTAGGGGCTCTCCAACACCAAGGTCTCAGGATAAACTAGCAAAGGAATAACCAGTGATGAGGGAGGAAACCTCTGTGGGACTTTGAAAGACAGTTAAGAACAGGAGTATCAATGGTCAAATGTCACTAATACAGGTCAAGTACAATGAAGGCCAAGAACGGAACCATTAGACTTAGCAACCAAGGCCAACTGTAATCCCGACAGCAGCTTCCTTAGAGGGGTGTAGGGGAGAGGGGAGCCACAACACAGCAGATTCAAGAAAGTAAATACAATGTGGTCAACTCTCAGCTTTGCTGCAAGTTTAAGGTTGGCAAGAACTGCTGGAGCCACTGCCTGAATTAGGCATAAGGGAAGTGCTGTGTTCAAGTGAGATGTCCTATCACCCAATGACAAGACAGAAAATGTGAACCCTTGCACAGGTGGCAGGGTGAAAGGAATGGGAACCAGCAGAGTGCAAGTAAGAAAGGGTTGAAGAAGGGAAGGGTGCAGAACAGATAGGGTGGAAGAGTAAACACTGGGTATTGGACTGCATTAAACGCCCATCTGTTAAGGCAAGAAACCAGTTTCTATAGCCAAGCTCAGCTTCACAGTGCAGGTGCACAGTGGGGCATTTTACAGCTATAGGAAAGAGCACTTGTATTTAAAAAACAACTAAAAGCCAATTGGCTCTTCCCATTAGTCAGTCTACCAGAGTGGTTCTCAGAGTGGGGTCCCTGGGCATCAGCATCACGTTCAACTTCAGAAACTCCAGAGGTAGGGCCTGCAATGTTTCAACAAGCCTTCCAGATGGCTTACAAACCATCCAAACTTTAAGCCATGTTAAAAAGGATTTCCTTTTATTAGCCATCTCTTAACACCGCAAGATCACTCACTACAGCTTAAAATAATCAATACCCTTTCTCAGCTTCACAGAGCAAGAGATAAAATCCAGAACAGAAAAGTTCATGTTACTATCAATTCAGAGCATGTCATTCACCAAGCTATAAGATTGTTTTAAAAGAATGATTAGAAATAAAGTATCACAAATAGGCCTTTTTATTTGCCACCATTAAGTGTCTGAATTTAAACAGATTCTTGGACTGGGGGCTCATATCCATCAGCTCGTTCAACTTTAGCGCCTGTTTCGTCCCCAGTAGCTTTTCCAGAACTGCTACCTTCACCATGAAGCTCCATGAGTTTTCCCACTAAAAGGAGAATAAAATTCTGTTAGTTATGGTGTACCATATCTTGAACAATGGTCCTTCAATACTGTGTAAGCATGGCCAAAAAAAAAAAAAAAAGCCAGTATCTGGCCACGCAAAAACACGCCCCCCCTACCCAAATGTATCTGGCCACAATTTCCCACTTACATTCAAACTTGGGCTTCTTCAGCATTTTGACTTTTCTAACAAAGACATCATGAAGTGGATAAATAGATTGGCACGCCTTTTCTATGTCTTTCCCAATGCTATCTGGGATCCTGCAAACCAGTAACAATAGATTAGAGTAAATGTACACAGAAACCCCCCTCATTTAATCCACAGGGCTCCTCATGTAAGATAGTCTACTACTGTCCCTTTACAGGCGAAGGTGAAATGATGTGAACTGCATAGCTAGTTACAGAGCGAAGTTAGCATCTGAGCCTTCTGAGTCTACGCCTTTTGCCTTTTCCATTACACCCTCTTAGCTGCATGGGAACATCAGAAAAATGTTAAATTTTATCACTGGACATCATTTGGGACCGAAACATTTTGTCATCACTTATTCCCATGCATTACTGATTGTGGAGGATTCTTCTATTCAACCTCACTGCCACGAGATAGTTTCACCCAAACAAGGACAAAAACCAAATCAGATTTACTCAGCAATTAGCATACTTTCATTTCAAGGAAGGTAGCTAGATGGTTTCACAGAGAGAATTTAAACAGGTCTGATTCCACCTTATCTTAGATGCTTTCCCTCACCTGAGGGTTAATCAGATTCAGGGTTGTGTGGTGACAGGGAAAAGAAACTCTTACAATTTATTGACCACTTCTTTCAAGTCATTTGTCTGCACCTCTCGGGTCATGATTTCCATCATTTTCTTCCGGATCTGGCGGACCTGTTGATGCTGAGCATAAGAGGTCTTCCGAATCTGATTGTTGCGTTTTTTAGTAAAACCAACACAGAATAAACGAAGCAAATACCCATCAGTAGTCTTGACATCAACATGAGCTTCGATCATGGTCTAGTTAAAAAAAAAAAAAAAGAAAGAAAAAAAAAGAAAGATACTGTCAGTTATATCAGGGCTTTTTTAAAAATCCTCATCCAAGGATTTTTCTTTTTTTGATCAATTTGAGGGAGAAGGGGAGACAGACATCTGATCTGTATGTGACCTGACCAGGAATCGAACCTGCCACTTAGGCATGTGCCCTGTCTGGGAATCGAACCTACAACCTTTAGGTATACAGAGGCAACCAACTGAGTCACCCAGCCAAGGCAGATATTAACATGTTTTAATACTATCAATTTTTATCCCTCAAATTCTAATATAAAAAAAGAAAGTTCAAGTATTCATCATACACAAAGTATAACATAAACTACGTTATCAAATTTCCAGAATTAACTTTTTTGAAATGAACTTATCAAATTCTTACTATCCTTCACATCCAATGAAAGAAGTCCTCTCAACAATCCTCCCTCTTCCCCTCTATCCCCACCATCACTGGCAATAGCGCCCGCCCCCCAAATTTTTGCAAATACATGACAACCCTTTAACATTCTTCCCCTCAATCAGCAGTAACTCTGCAACACAAGAAAACAGGTTCTGAGACTACAATATGGATGTCAACACTTATTCCATCTCATTTTTTAACAAAAAGTGTTCTGCATAGGTAAAATGTTATCACTGAATACATATGCTTTTAAGTGTCATTTATGTTCCAATTAAGGCCATGATGGCAAATGTGAAATTCAACTTCACAGCCAAAACACACAAAAAACTATCTTAGGTAGCAATAAAAACTGAATTTCCTCCTCTGCCTTTTTTAAGTTTTATACTTTGGTTCAAAAAATGAATATAATTATAGCAAAAGGACCTTAAAATATTTCCAGAAATGCAACCACAGAACCTTAGGGGAATGTCAGAAATAAACGAAACCACATCATCAGTATGTATCTGGAACCAAACACGGTGTCGTCATTCACTCCCATTTACAAAGTATCATAAGACTGGATGGTTAGCCAGACACATCTGAACCAACACAATTATTTTCTACATCATACTAACATTTCCGAGATGCTTTCTGTGTCAACCTCTGTGCTAAACATGGATCTCATCCTAACTCCATGAGAGGACACTCACCCACATTTTAAAGATAAAGAAATGTTGGCTTAGCAAGCTTTAAGTTTCTTGCCAAAGAGAATACAATTGGGAAATGGAGTCCAGACTTGCACTTTACGCCAGAGGCCCTGCTACTCTACGTTCCATGTATTATTCTGTATTGCCAGAGGTAATTAAGACCAGCCCAAACCACCTGTTCAGTTTAAAACCCATTAGCTTTTGAGGTCTGAAGAGTCCGAAGACAAGCAAAATTATAAACCTGAATCTAGACGTTCCTCAATCAGCCACTGATCTATGCAACAGAAAACCTACCCAGTGATAAATTTTGAACTGGAGGATCATGGTTTGCTCCCTGCTGTTGCTCAAGTTCAATGGTCAATTCCAGAGTAAGTGCTCAAGAGTTATCAAGAAGAAATCAAGGTTTTAAAATGATTAGCTCAGCCTGACTGTAGGACATGCCCCTGGCTGACATCACACCCTGACCTGACATCACACTTTGGCCATGCATGCCAGAGCACCATGAAGCCAAGTTTCGTTCTCACCTGCCATTTTTTGACCATGGAGCACATTTTGTCACGGGTAAGATCCATGCCATGGAAATTAGTCAGGCAGTTTTTGCCCTGAACATCCTCAGTAATTAGCTTGAATTTTCTAAATGCAACTTCGTCATTCTGCAGATCAGCTAGGCTCACTTCAAATACACGGCCTTTCAGACCATCCGATGCGATTTCTGTAAAACAAGAATCAGTTGTCTTATTAACATTAGGAGCCACACGAGCAATCTCAAGTCAACTAAGATAACTGTTCATGCATAAAGCTGAGTTTAGAATGTTAAAGTACCACCTTGCTTCCACCAGTGTCCCCAAAACAAGCACCACAGGGGCCAGCACTGTAGCCAAGAGCTGACATTTCCTTTCTCCCGCCACAGGACCAACAGCAGACCAAGGTACATACGTCTCAATTTAAAAACATACAAACCAAGAGTAAGATACTCACTGGTTCCTTGAGTTCTTGTGACTAGTGTTTTTCCAATATTTCTTATGTTGAACATAGCTGGTGCTTTCACATCATACCAATCTTTCTTAGAAAATGGATCAACCCTGGATTAAAAAAGAAAAAGCTTCAGTTTCATCGCAGATCACATAATCTGACTTTTTCACGTGCCTCATTCTAATGACTTTACAAGGCTAACTGGCAAGTAGGCCTCTCACCGGCACGTATGTGGATCCAGCTCTTCCCACAGTGTCCGTCTCACAGCTGAGCCACAAACGCGCGCACTCCCCCCACGCAAGCAGCACTGCCTCCCAGTAACGGGCAGGTCTCTTGAACTTTCCTGGTACAGGAGGGCACGTCCTGCGAACCCAGCCTCTTTTACAGGGCTTCTTCACACGAGCCTACTTTGAGCTTCCCCGGTTCCACCCGGCCCATGCAGAGGAGCGGGATCCCGGGTGGACAAGAGTGCCTTCCTCAAGTCCAGCTTTGAGGAATCCACCATAATGGCATTTAAAAAGTCCGTGAGCCCACAGTACGCAACACGCCACCGCCGACTCGCGGCAGCAATCCAGCTCAAAGCGGTGCGCACAGGCCCAGAAGGCCAAGGGGAAGACAGCCGGCCCGCTGCAACGCAGCACCCGTATCTGGCAGAGCGCAGTTCGGAATTTACCAACCCGGCACGGCCAGCTCAATCCGACTGGCATCCTCGCCATCCGGCCCACACCGAGACCCACGGCCCTCCCGCCGATCCTAACAGGACCGGGAAAAGCGGAGAGCCAAGACAGTCGCCACTTACACTTTCTTCTTTGCTCCCTTTTTGCCACCTTTCGTCAGGCGCTTGTTCTTGCCCACCGCCATGGTGCTGCTCAGAGAGCCAAAAGGGCGGAAGTAGAACTCGCGCGAGAACTTACGCGTACGGGGCGGAGCGCGCCATCGACGTGACCTTTGACCTGCGTTTCTCCTTCTTCAATAATATCGCGACAACAGGAAGGCACTTCACCCAGTTGCAGCGACGACAGCGCCCTCGCGTGTAGGGAGTCGCGTCGCTGAGACGCTGCTCTCCACCGCCCGCGCGGGCGCTGCCTGTGTGAGGTGCAGGCTTCGGATTACGTGTGGTTTCCGTGGCTCTGAGACGCGGAAGGATGTTTCCGTGGAAGGAGATGCCTCCTCAACCTCTTCCAAAGCTGAAGTCACCACCTCACCTGGAAACCTATTTCTTCTCCAGGATTTGGAATAAGCAGATCCAGGTTCAAATGCTACTGTCAACGATATTAAGCCTTGTGACCTGTCTATGCTTCAGTGTCTCCCTGCTTAAAGTGGTGGTAGTAATATAACCTACCTCGTAAGATTGTTAGTAAGATTAAATAAATGTGACATCGGAGGTGCTGGTACTGTTCTACCTGTGGACGTGGGTGCTGGTTAGTGGGCTGTGTTAGCTTCGTGAACATCCATCAAGCCGTACCCTGCTTTGTGTAGTCTTCTACATGTTTCTCGTACATTCGTATATAGTTTTTTTTTTAAGCGAACTCTGCTCATTGTTTCCCTGAGGGACTGTGGGTCCAGTGTTCCCAGATATTTTGATTTTTTTTTTTTTCAAGAAAAGCTGGAAACTTATTTTGTATGAGGTCGAATTGTTCAATTTTTTCAACTCATCCAATTTTTTTTTTTTTTTTTTTTTTTTACTTGTAGGGGTTTAACAAAGTACATCCTGGCTGGATGTGGCCCACTAGCTTCTGGAAAGCCGGCCATGCGGGCTTGGACCGCAGCCAGGGAAAGGCTGAGTTCCCTCTCTGACTTCCCCCGTGCAAAAACCCTGGGACCGAGCCGCGCTCCCCTCAGAGCGCCCCGCGGGCCCTTCTGTAACCCTAGTCCTCCCAGCCTCCGTCTCCTACCTCCTACCACCCCCACCTTCTGAAACAGTCTTCCTAAATCTCCAGTCCTACCCAGAATCTTTCAGTAATTCCATTACTCAGTTGCTTATAGGACAGTGTCGAGGCCCGTATTTTACAACAGTATGAATTTTCTTAACCCTTCTGAACTGTACACTTAAAGTGGTTAAGATGGTACATTTTCTGTTGGGTGTTTTTTTTTTTATACCACAATTAAAGAAAAAATCAAAGTCCTTAGCCAAGCCTACAAAAACCCTTATCAAGCCCCAATCACTGACTCTCTTTTCACCCTCACCACATCTTAGTGGGGTACCTTCACCAGGTACCCCAACTGCAGCCACCCAGAACTATTTCAGATTCTCTGAACAAAATGGTTTTCTCTTGCCTTCATTCCTTTTCCCTCAGCAGCAGGCAGACACCAGCGCATTTTCAAGACAGCTCAGCTTTATTGCTTCTTTCAGTAAGAGATTGATTCTCCCAAACCGGCTCCTAGGACACCTAGCACTGCTTAACTTCTTAGTACCTGTTCATTAAACGTGTCTGTGGCTCACTGTGAGTGGAAGGGCACACAGGGCAGTCTTCCTGTTTGTGTGCCATCTCTGAGCACATAGTAGGTCCTCAGAATATTTGTTGGATGAACAAATAAGAGGTAGATGATATCAGTGCTGGTCCCAGTTTTTGAACTTTATGGATCTATCCAGAGTTTCAAAATAATTATGGGAACCAATAGGACTACAACTTTCTAATTTAACCACATTATAAAACAAAATACAACTGCCATTTACTATCAGCATCATTTCCCTTTTAAATTATTTTGACCCCCAAAATAAAAATATAAAACATATCCTCAAAAAGGTCGATGCTTTTATTTTTTTATTTTTCTGTGAATGCTGCAAGAGGTCAATCCATTTAAATAAATCAGCCTTGTGAAAAACCCTATAGACATTATTTTTCTTATCTAATTGTAGTCTGCTGAAAACCAGTGACCAGTAGAAATCAGTGAGTTCTTCCAAATATAATATGGAGTCCAGTAAACTCTATTCTGTACTTACAGTAGTAACCTTGACTAAGTTCACTTGATAGTTGGCAGTTCACTACTTGAAAACTTTTCCAATGGAAAATGTTATAGACTCCAAGGTTACATACCCCAGAATAAAAACCAAACTTCCCTTCTTCCTGGTCTGATTCCTCTTTCGGCCCAAGAATGAAAAAGCCGCAGAGGGGAGATTAATGAAATCAGCTCCATTTGGTTTATTCTAGCAACACCAGCA
Organism: Tonatia bakeri; assembly: GCA_004024845.1. Classification (NCBI taxonomy): domain Eukaryota; kingdom Metazoa; phylum Chordata; class Mammalia; order Chiroptera; family Phyllostomidae; genus Tonatia; species Tonatia bakeri. Next base: position 59,684 of record PVIA01004808.1, on the reverse strand, counting down.
CGTAAGGAATTTGTCAGAGGTATGTATTGCAATTCTCAGCTTTGTTTTGTAATAAAAGCTTTGGAAAATATATGTCCGTGACACTGTTATATTACATGGAGCAGTCATAGGTTTAAATTATATTGGGAAAAAAAAAGCATGGGGGTGTAAAATCAGTTTATTGGGTCTCAACCATCTGAGAATTTCAAAATTAAGATAGATGCCATGGTGTAGAGAAATGTCAGAATATATCAAACTTAGTAAGGTGTCAATATTTCATTAATTTCCTTTTTCATCTGTGACTCATCTATTACATCCATCCAATGTTTTTGGAATTTTTATTATTGTGTTTTTTTTATTTCTAAAAGTTCCATTTAGTTTTTTTTCCCACTCATATTACTGTCATTTCTTATTCTTTGCAGGCATACTCAATATAGATTTAAACCCAGTAAGCATAATTGTTTTACAGTCACTGTATGATAGTTCCAGTATCTGAAGTCTCTGCCAGACCGTGTCTATTGTCTATTTTTGTGCTGGTTCTCCCACATGAAAGATTAGTTTCCTTGAGTTCCTAGTTATATGTGTATACTGGTCGTTGCATTTGAGGCCTAGGATGAAGATATCCTCTTCTAGAAAGAATATGCATATACTGCCAGAGTCCTGCAGGCTTTAATTGAGCTTTTGTTTCTTTTGTGTGTGGCTTTTTTCTTTTTTTTTTTAATTTGATTTTTTTTAATTGAGCTTTTGGCTTTAGGCTTCCTGGGCAGCCCAGAAGGCCCAACGAGCTGTAATTCTGGGTTAATGAACACATGGAGATATGGGGAGAGCAGTGCTCTCAGGGCTTAGAAGCACCATGCCCCTTCTCTGTGAGCTGCTGTATGCATCTCTTCCATCTGGCTATTCCTGAATTATATCCTTTTATAGTAAGCCAGTAATGTGGTAAGTAAAATGTTTCTCTGAGTTCTGTGAATGGCTCTAAAAAATCAAATGAACCCAGGGAGAGAAGGGGAGTCGTTGGGACCTCCGATCTAAGGTTGGTCTGTCAAAAGCGCAGGTGATAACCAGGACTTGAGACTGGCATCTGAAGGGGAGCAGCAGTCTCCTAGAACTGAGCCCTTAACCTGTGGGGACTGACATGACCTACTGGCAGATAGTGTCAGAATTGCTTGTTGGTTTGGGAACTCCTACACAATTATTATGGGTTTCAAAATAACATCATTTTATCCCAGTGTATAAATACTGCCCGATCTCATTTCTTTTCCTTCTCAGCAGCTGCCCATGGTTTTCTCACCAAAACTCTGTACTTACTTGCAGCCTTATCCTTCTCAGACCCTGCCCTGAAAACCCCAAGCCTTTCAGTATGCAACCTACCTTACATGATACTATTGCCCTCGATTTTTTCATTCCCCTTTGTGTCTGTGACCTTGTGCAGTCCCCTCCCACGCTGACTCTGGGCTCGTTCATGAAAATTGCTTTGGTCAAGGGACATTAGCAACTGTGACTTGGGCAATGGCTTAGAAAAAATGCTGGCATATACAGGGTTTTCTCTCTTTCTGCTCTTTAGAACACTTGAACTCACTAATTTAAGAAACCTGAGCTAGCCTGCTGGAGAATGAGAGATCATTTGAAGCCGAGTAAGTAACCCAGCTGAGGTCTCTCCAGAACAACCAGTCTACCGACCATCGGTTATGTGAATAAAGCCATCCTAGACCATTTAATCCAACTTATCGGCCCAGAACAGAACTACCCAGCTGACACACAGAGAAATAATGTTTATTGCTTCAAGTCATTAAGTGTTGGGAGAAATTGTTTTGCAGCAAAAACATAACATTTTTCTGTTTATCTTACCCTCATGGCACGGTCACTACACATTTCAGACTTGAACTATCAGAAATTAATGGTGTCACATCTCAGTTGGGTCTTTGGGGTCCCTATCAGTCCTTTTCCTGTCAGGTACCCTTCCCCTGCCTCTCGGTGTCTGGCTGTTCCAATCCCTCACATGTTCCTCCTGTCCCCACCTCAGTCCTATCCCCTGTCATGTTTAGAAAGTGATCTTTTGACTACAAATAATGTGGAGGCTTGCAGGCTACAGTGGATTTGACATTTTTCTGTGTGGAATGAGAAGCCATCGGAGGATTTTGAGCATCGGAGTGACACTGCACCTGCTATGAGGAGAATACAATGTGGTAAAGCAAGGATTGAATCAAGAAGTTAAAAGAGAAGTGGGAGCTTGGTCTCAGGAGGTGGAGGAGGAAGTGCGAAGGGTGGAGCGTGGTGGAGACAGGACCCCGTTCATGGAGACTAAGATGCAGATGGCATCCTCTGGAGCTGTGAAATGCAGGTGCCCTGGGTGAAGGGATGCAGTGAAAATTCTGGTTATATTTTGAGGATAAGAACCAATAGAATGTGCTGATGAATTCTTATGTGGGAAGGAAGAAGAGGAATCAGGGGTAATCACATTGTTTCAAAATGATTTGGGGTTGAGGGAAGACACCCTCTGGGCAGAAGGCAGACTCTGTCCAAAATATCTTTGTATACTGGTCTTGATGTGTGACTCAGTCAATTAATGGGTGAGTCCTGATTAATATTATCACTCTATAGCAAATTACCCATTTTCTTTGGGAACATAGTTTTCTTCCTTGCTTTTCTGTTCATGGAGTTAAAATAGTAGGTAGTGATGAGTTCTCATTGCAGAGGTGTTTCGGATGGGATCACTGAAAGGTGCTCCGCACTGGTGCTTCCCAAGCATGGTCATCACAGTAATTGCAGGTCAACAAACTACCATATTCTGCCGTGTATAATGAGCACTTTTTTGCCCAAATTTTTGAGAGGAAAATAAGGATGCACATTATACATGGATAGTACTAATTCTATATCTATTATATAAACGTTTTTAATTCTTTTATTTATGCATATGTATTAAAAGTGTAACTCTAGAAAGCAATAACTATCTGTATGCAAAATAATACCCTGGAATATGATAATTGGTTTTGTTTCTAAATATAAATAAATAAATAGTTGAATTAAAAAAGTGAAATGAAAGATGTTTTTCCTGAAAGTTTGGGCCAAAAATGTCAGTGCACATAATACGTGGGAGTGCACTATACATGGCAAAATACGGTATCATCAGTCGGCAATGAGTTAAGGAGCTTTTGACAGAATGAAATCAGTTGTGTCACTAAACATAGTGTTTAGTTCAGCCGACCTTTTTCTCTATAGTAAAACTTTGTATGTTAAGGGAATAGTACACCAGTTTGCACTTTGGCATAAGCTCCTTAACTGGTTGCCAAGTTGCTCCTTTTGTTGCAGAATCAAGGATCAGCTGGGTTCCCTAAGTGCTACTGAATACATATTTTTTTAATTTTAGAAAGATTTAATTAATTTATTTGTTTATTTTTAGAAAGAGGGGAAGAGAGGGAGAGAAACATAAATGTGTGAGAGAAACATCAATTGGTTACCTCTTGCATGCCCCCGACAGGGTACCTGGCCCCTTAACCCGGGCATGTGCCCTGACCCTAACCGGGAATCGAACCAGCACCTTTTGGTTTGCGGTACTATGTCCAACCCACTGAGCCATGCCAGTCAGGGCTGCCAAATATTTTATTGGGACTACCCAACACATTAAAGGCCTAGTAAATTTCTTAAAGTTCCAAGATAATCTTCAGAGTTATATAGAGGAGATAATGCATTTGAAAATGAGAAAGTGAAGTTTTTGAAAAAGCTGAAAGGCAACAAGGTGAAGCAGAAAGAACATGGATTTTGTAGTCAGACTTAGTTTCAAATCACTGCTCTGTCACCTGCTATATGATTTCATATGTTTCCCCCTAAGTGAGAATAATACTGTTCAACAAAAATTCAACCAAACAAATTATAAAGATCCTGTTATCTTTATTGAACAACTCGTGAACCAGGCAGCATCCCGTCCAGCAAACAGAAAGGAGTGCTGCAGAGTTCCAGCAAAGGAGAAGTTCTTAAAGGTACAGGAGGGTGCATAAAAAGGAAGTTGTTAGCGAAGAAGGCCTTGTTTCAAGGAGGTCATCCTTCTGAGGGGCACTAAAGGGGTCTGCCGGGCAGACTATCTCATTAGGGCTGACCAGGTAATTCCATGTTGACCGCTTAAAGGTTCCATTCTTGGGAAACTGAAACTGCAGTGAAGTCTTAAATCTTGGTTTGCTGATGCAGGACCTAACACAAGTTACTCCATTTTGGGTCTGTTGTCTCCTTTTTCAGTGACACCTACTTCCTGTGGTTATTTTAAGGTTTAAGTGGCAACAGTATACATTAGAAACCTAGAACATGGCACAGCATTTTAGAAGGCACGAGGTAACTATTTACTCTCCTTTTCTCTCTCTCTCTCCAAAATAAATATCGGCTGCTCACTCACACTCAGGTTGACATCTCTCTATCCATAACCTTATAAAATGTCAAGTGTTGCTCTTATTGGAGCCATTTCCCCCACCTACCCCTCCCGGACTGGTTTGTTGTGGACAGCAGATAGGAAGAAGGAACTTGTTCCAGGAGACAGAGCAAGCGAATTGAGAAGGAACACTGAGATTAAATCCGTACACGGTGATATTAGTGTCATTACAGAAGTGCAGTGATGCAATCAAATTAGATTCCTTACTACCGTGGCTCTCACTGAGAACGGCACACATTCAGGAGACACGTTTTTGTTGTTGCTGCCTTTTTTGCTGTTTTGAAGTGGGAATAGAAACCACTTTCCTTATGCTATAAGAGTACAAGTTGTGTAACTTTCCTTTTGGTCAACAACATTTCACAAAGTGAAAATTGAGGGCTACAACCTACTGTTGTCACTCTTTGGTGTCATGTAGATTGGTGCAGTTTCACCTTATTATAGAGTAGTTAGACTTAAGAAAAGTTTTGAATCTTCCTGAATTTGTTTCTCCTTTACTAGTTGGAAGTTCAGTTCAAGGTCGACATGTTGCCCAGCTCCAGGGAGGACACTCACACAGACTGCACAGTGAGTTAAACAACTTTGTTCAGAAACTGTAACGAAGACCTAAATAATAGTTGCATAAACAAGGTAGAAATTATTTACTTACGTGACTAAGTGTATACAGTCCAGGGCTGATGTATAGACTAAGATTTTAATGATTTTACCAGTCATTCCCATCCATGATGTGTTTCTCTTATCCATGGGGTCCAAGATGAAAAGTTAACATTTAATCCAACAGAGAGAGGGAAAGCAAAGAGGAGGGCATGTTCCTTGCTTTGCAGAGTATCAGCCATAAATTTAACCCCTCCATTCTGTTCATACCACCTTGCTGTCTCCAGCTGTAAGGGAGGCTGGGGAATGTAAACCTTAGTTGTACAGCCATGTACCCACCAAAAATTCTGTTGCTTTCCACGGATGGAAGAATGGATATTTAGGAAAAACTACTCTCTGTCTGCCTTAATTGTAAGGTTTTTATGAAAATTAAATATATAGCATACACCAGCATCCAGGATAATATTTAAATTGCCACCTAATTTCTTGAAGCATCTTGAAAGATGAGCTCAGACTAAATTTCTGTCTTTCTCTGCTAAACTACCAAACAACCTTATCTCTTTCTATTTCTATTCCTATTTCTGCATTTTTCCTTCCTAATAATTGTTGAAATGAGAAGTGGTTTAAGTGTTTAAGCCCCTGGAAGTTACACTGAAAATACTGAGAAAAAACATAGAGGTTTTACTATGTTATTATAATGGGAAAGAAAAGTAATGTTATGGAAGTCCTGACCTAGGAGTGGAATTACTTACATTATCTCACTGAATCTCCTTTAGTCCTCACAACAGTGCTGCGGGCTAAGATAAGTTAATGAAGCAACAAGACTCAGTGGTGTAGTGATTTGTGCCAAATCACACAGCTTTAAGTGTAGAGCTGGAATTCAAGTCCAAGTTTGATCACAGAGATTGACCTTTTTTTTTTTTTTTTTTTTTTTTTTTCCTAAAATTCCCAGATGATGTTGATTCTGCTGGTCTGGGATCCATGTTTTAAGAACCACTGCACGAGACTGCTGTATTTGTCATCTGGTATCTGTAATACTGTATTAAACATTAGGTTGGAAGCCCAGAATATATTGGCTAGGGAACAATTCAGGTTACCACTCTTGACACATACACACTCCTTTCTGTGCACTAAAAAAATAGATTAGCCCTGGCCAGGTGACTCAGTTGGTTGGAGCATCGTCCTGTACACCAGAAGGTTGTGAGTTCTATTCCCATTCTGGACACATATCTAGGTTGTGGGTTTAAGCCCTAGCTGGGGCACATATGTGAAGCAACCAATGTTTCTCTCTCCTATCGATATTTCTCTCTCTCTCTCTCTCTCTCACCCTTCCTCTTTCTCTAAAATCAATATAAACATATCCTCAGGTAAGGATAAAAAATTAAAGGAACAAAAAACACATAAGACATAGAAAACAAAAATTAAAATGGCAAGTTCAGGCCCTGGCCGGGTGCTCAGTGGGTTAGAACATCATCTGATACACCAAGGTTGTGGGTCTGATCCACGGTCAGGACACATACAGGAGTGAACAAATGAATCAAATAAATGTAATATTATTCAGCCGTAAAAAAGAATGGCACAATACAATGTAGATAAACCTTGTAAACAGGATGCTAAGCAAAAAAATCTGGACATAAAAGACCATATATTATGTGATTCCACTTATTGAAATAACCAGAGTTGCTAGACCCTTAAAGACAGAAAGCAGATTAGTGGTACCCCACAGCAGAGGGCAGGCGGAGATGAGGAGAAACTGTAATGGCAGGATTTCCTTTCGGGGTGATGAATGTGTTCAGGAACTAGATAGTGGTGATGGTTTGACAACATTGTGAGTGTGCTAAGTGACTCTAATGGTAAATTTTACTTGTATTTTACCACAATAATAACAAAAAAAACCCCATGTACCTATTATCCAGTTTAAGAAATAGAGCAAAGTGACTTCAACAATAACAGTAGATTAAATTTAAAAAAAAATGGGTTAGAACCTTTTATTTCATACAGTATGCCAGATACCAAAATACACAATTCACAGTTACTTTGGTAGGTTGTGGGGAGCCATGGTGATGTATTGAGCAGTGAAGTGACATGTCAAAACTCTGCTTTAGGAAATCCATCTGGCATCACGAGTTTACTTAGAGGGAGATGAACCGGAGGCCAAGACCTCTTATAATATTCTAAGCCCTTTAAGTCCCTAAATTGGTAGGAATAGAAAGAAACATGAAAAACTTTATTTGCCCTTTTGCCTTTTTTCTCCACTGTACCTACAGTTTTCTGTTGTAGTAGGAGTTAGCAGACTTGAAAACCTATAGCAGCATCCTTCTAGATATGGTAATATCTAGAGCCTTCCCAGGGAAAACATCAGACCAGGAAATACTGGGTAGCCTAAAATACTTTTTGCTAAGCAAGGAGTTTATAGTTGCTTTCTTATTCTATATCCAACTGATGTAAGATAAGTAGCAGGTATCATTTGCTAAATAAATCATGCATATTTTCTGAGGAGCTCACTTAATCCTTTTTTACAACCCTGTGAGTTGAGTACTACTTAGGTCCATCTGTGGCTGAGTAAACTGGGGTTCAGAGAGAAGGAGAAACTTGCCCTTTAATGGAAGAAGAGTTGGACTTCACACCTGATTCCACAGCCTGTGCTCTTAGGGAGGGAAAAAAGTTAAAATTAAGAAGCATGATTTTTTGCTGCTCTAATCATATCTCTGTTCCAGTTGAGCTTATCATAGTTTTCTTTCAGAAGGGCTATGGTAAATGTATTGCTTTCTGGAAGTTTGAACATACTTATTTTAATCAGTCCTTTGGGACTCACAGAAAGACTTCTTTGTGTACGTCTCTTCTAAGAATGCCGAGTTGTTACAATATAGCCTGAGAAGGATAAAGCCACATGAGGTAGCGGGTGAGGGCCTTCACCAAAGAGTTGAACGTTCACTGTGCTACGTATCAGAGGAGAGAAGAGGTAGGAACTGAAACAAGAAACCAGAAACTAGAGGGCCAGGAGAGGGAACTTCAGGTGTTTGGCTGGGAGTCACTCTTGTTTTCTTGAGAATTCATTTTAAGGCCCTCCTAGAAGAAGAAGAAGAAGAAAAAGCTGACCTCTGCAGTCTGTGGCACCAAAGCTGAAGATGAATGAGCCTTATCTTGCTTAACAAAAGATTATCTAGGTTCATGTTACTCTTTTTGTTCATTCCCCTCTTGTTATCCCTAGGCCTTTTGGTAAAATCTTATTTAAATGTTTCAGACGGATTTAACTAGGCCACAGGGAGTTAAAAGAAAAATAAAGTGGGGGGTGGGGGGCGGCTGTGTCCAGCTTAGACCAGAAGCTAAAAGATGGGAGTAGGTCCCCTTGAGACCAGCTCAGTGGCAGTGGCAGTAATTGTGAACTTCCAAAAGGAAGGTAAAACTCGGCACATCAAAGTTGGGGATAAGCAGGCCAGCCGTCCCTCACCATTGTCCATCACGGGAAGGTCTCCTTCCATCCGCTGCCCGTTAAGGAGGGACAGAGAGGTGATTTGTATTAGGGGAGCCGGGGCTCCCTCACCCACTTGCCTCAGAGCAGTGTTTTTCAACTTGCAGGTCAGACCCAATGGAGGTCATGAAATCGATTTAGTGGATGTCAATCGGCACGTGTTTTAAATGAAATAAAACAGAAACTATCATGTACTTAGCAAGTTTGTTTTATGAATATTTGTTTCAGTTTTTAAAGACTGTGTGTGTGTGTGTGTGTGTGGGGGGGTCACCGTGTGAATGCATTTCTTACCTTGGGTTATGATCAGAAAAGTTCAAATACCTCTGTTACTGTATATATCTAATGAAATCAGAGTTATCAAAGGGGAAAATCCTTACATTTCCTGGTGTGTTTGTGTGTGTGTGTGTTTTTTTTTTTTCACTTTAGAATTTGTATACTCGGGGATTTTTCCCTTTAACACATGAACAATAACATCCCTTAAAAAAATTCTTTTGGGTACTTTCATTCAGGAATTTTGCACTACTTAATAGTCCTGAGCTCTGTCAGCACCTTTATTTGGCCTGCTAGGAATGAAGACACATCTGCTGGTGAGTTAGTTTAGGTGCCTGGAAATAGTGATCTTTGGTGGGATTTGTACTTCCTTAACCTCTTCTTCCAGAAGTGAAAGGTTTGGGCCTTCCCTTGTCACATCCATGTCAGGATCCACCCATGCCTGCTGATGGGCAGGAACACATGACTCTTCACCTGAAAGACTGCCGGTTGTGCTCAGGAGCAGCACACTGCTGCTTATCACCCCTTATTGCTTGGTCCCTGTAGTCCTCACAGCAGTGCTGGATAAGCTCCAGTGTCATCGCACAATGTCAGTGTCACAGTGCTCCCTCGCACACTCCCTGCTCCCTTGAGTTCAAGCATAAGTATTTATACCGTTAATTCTAAACCTTAATCATACAAATTATATGTGATTAAACTGTTTCATACATGTGTGCCATAGTTAATGTGAATTTATCTCCCAGACATTTTTCATCACTTTGTAGGTTCGGTTTACAAGGCAGGTATTCAGACATACTCATTTATCATAAAAGGATAATACCACCTCAATTACGGATTCATGGCTTAGAGGAAGAGGGTGGGGAAGTTTTTTACCAAAACAGATTGACCAGAAGATTAACTGATACCTCTTTAGGAGTATCCCTTTAGTGATATCAGTTGATAATTATAACACAATGATTTATAGGCACTTTAAGGGATAATTTACGGAAATCCCAGCAAAAGCAAAATCTTTCTGAGTATAAAAAAATTGACATTTAATCCGCTTTTGATGACTAGTCTAAAGCAATCATTTTTATTCTATTATGGTTGCCAGTAACTGGTTCCAAATTAGTCATGTGACCAGTTGTGCCAGAGTTCTTAGAAATGCTTCCTCACTCCTGAGAGTGGTCTTCATCTTTGGATGTTGACATGTCTGAGTTATGATATCAGGAAGTTCTGCTGTTGTCTTCTGTTGCCTGAGGATGAAGTTGTTACCTGAAGGATGAAGAATGACAGAGTAAAGGGATGGAGGAACCCTGGATCCTGCGTGACATCATAATGCAACTGCATGTATCGATCCTGCCCTGCCTCTGAACTTCCTTGTTACATGACATAATAAATTTCCTTATTGTTTGAGTATTATTGGTTTTATTAATTGTTTACAGGCAAAGCATTTGAACTGATCTACTGAATATTAGTGCCACTTGGTAACACTGATTTTCCCCAGATGCTGCTAAAGTGCCTCTGTAACTCCTGTATTTTCCAGTGTAATTAGAGAACCCTCCGGAGAGTATACACGGATCCAAAATTTTAAAAACTTTCCCACATACCCAGCCCTCAGTATCTTGTCAGGATTAGTTTATGTCAAAAGCTGCCATTCTCTTCCTTTCAGCCACTGACCTCCATTGCAGATTCAGGCCAGGTCAGAAAATTTAATTCTTAACAAGAAGCATAAAATGTTCCAAGGTGTTAAGATCCCACTTGCCACTGGTGCTAATGTCTGTTAAACTCTGCTTCAGTTCTGAACTCGCCTGACTGAAGTGCATGGACAGGTTTCCGACTCCATTTTGCCCTTCTTGCCTGTGTTACTGACAAACTGAAGGGACCACTTCCAATCCTACTTTCAAGAGCTCTCTCACTGTTTAATCCTCACCTACCTACCTGAATTCTTGACCCGTTCCTTCTCTGACTTTCCGTGTCTTCGTCTTTATTTACAGCATGATAAAAAGTATTTACAAGAAGGAAATGACTAGCCCAAAGTACACTGGAGAACTATTTTAACAGGAGGGACCACAAAAGTGGTTCATATTTCATATGCCTGTTTTCTTTCTAGAGGTAAGGAGAATTTATAAGCTGTTACCTTTGCATGCTCTGCATGAACTGTTGTAAAAGTTGCAGATGCATATTGAATTTAGTTTTTTGTTTAACTACCGAAGATTCCAAAGACAGGAGAAATTAACCAGAAAGATTTATTTTGAGAGCAATTTTTATTTAATTAAAATATCATTTGCAATAGTTCAGTATATAAAGGTAATAACTTCTTTAATATAGTCATTTGTCATTTATAGACACCACCCTATTAACCTGAGTAATCAACTCTGTTTCCCTTCAGTTTTATTTAGTCAGGTTTAAGAGTAATTACAGATTTTTCTATGGCTTGCGTTTATAAAATAGTCTCTTGCAATCTGCTTTTTATGCATTTACACGTATGAAAAAAGTCAAAATATATTAGAACACCTTTATTCTTATATATTAACTATGTGAAGTTTAATTTCCTACCCATCAAAAAATTTTTCTTTTAATTATTAATTAGTTTTTCTTGTTTGTATTTTAATATACTCCTAAATTACTTCTCTATCTGCTATAAAATTCTATGAAACTATTCATTTTGTGTTCAGAAAAATATTATTCTTGATCCAGATCTCCAAAGACTTGTTCAAAAGCAATTTATCATCAAAATTTTAAAACTTTTGTGCTTTAAATGACACTATTAAGAAAGAAAAAAGACAACTCAAAGAATGGGAAAATAGGTGTAAATCGTATGTCTGATGAGGGACTTGTATCCAGAATTTATAAAGAGTTGTTACATTCAATAATAAAAAGACAAGTAACCCAAGTAAAAGTGGGCAAAAGATTTAAAGAGACAGTTGTCCAAAGAAGATATACAGATGACCAATAAGCATACAAAAAGATCCTCGATATCACTAGTCACTAAAGAAATAGAGACTGAAACCACAATGAGATACCCAGTAGAATGGATGGTTATAATGAAAAAGACAGACAATAACAAGTGTAGGTGTGGATTTGGAGAAATTAGAATGCTCATATATTACTGGTAGGATTGTAAAATGGTGCAGCCATGTGGGAAATCAGATTGGCAATTTCTCAAGTAGTTAAACAGAGAGTTTTTATATGAGAAAGCAATGTCACTCCTAATTGCAACCCTAGGGGAAGGGAAAACGTGTTCACACAAAACTTGTATATGAGTGTTTATAATAGTGAAAAAAAAAGTGGAAACAGTCCAAATACCTATCAACTAATGAATAGATAAACAAAACATGGTATATCCATGTAATGGAATGTTACTATTGGGTCCTGTTATGGACTGAATGTTTGTGCTTCCCTAAAAGCCATGTGTTGAAGCCCTCACTTCCCGTGTGATGATATTAGAAGGCGGGACCTTTGAGAGGTAGTCAGGTTTAGATGAGGTCATGAGAGTGGAGCCCCCATGATGGGATTAGTGCTCTTATAAGAAAAGGAAGGGACGCCAGAGCTTCCTCTCCCTGCCATGTGAGGACACAGTGAGAAGGTGGAGAGCGGTAAGCCAGGAAGAAGTTCCTCACCAAGAGCCAAATCTGCCAGCACCTTGATCTTGCCAGGGGCTGGGGGAAGACAGAAAAATGATGAGTGACTGCAAATAAGTATAGGATTTCTTTCTGGGGTGGTCAAAATGTACTAAAATTAGATAATGGTACATAATTCTATATTAAAAATTACTGAACTTACACTTTAAAGGGTAAATCGAATACTATGTAAATTATATAGTATCTCAATATGAAAGCAATTTAATTTTCTATCTACTTAGGGCCTGTTGTTTCACAAAACTCTTAGTTCTACAAATATATTCAGAATCAAGGTAGAAATACATAGAAAAATATCAGTAGTCAACAATGATGAATCATATCCAAATGCACATTTTACTCTTTCAAATATTTTCCCCGTGATTTATACACACATTTTCCCCCCTGAAGTACTGTTCTCTGTATTGAAGTAACAACTACCTCCAGAGAGCTCTTTAAATGTCTTGAGGAGGTAAAGGAAACAATTAAAGTAATAGCCCATCTATTGCCACTGACTGGGGGCAGAGTCAAAATTAGCACTCATCTTTATTGCTGCAACTGATATGTTTCCAGACCATCAAAGAGATTTCAAAATGAAACCAAGTGTAAGTTATCATCCAAAGACTGCAATCTCTGTCTCTTAAGACTTTCAAAAGGGAGAGATCTTAGGAGCTTTAGGTTCCAATTAAATATGCTATTATAAAATTTGCCACCACTCCTTAGCAAGCGTAGATGAGAATTCCACAGATGATGAGTTGTGAAGAAGCACAAATGAATCTGTGAAAAGATGCTTAGCCTCACCAACAGTTAAGGAAATGTGCATTAATATGACAACAAAAGAACACTTTACTCCTTCCAGATTAGGAAAAATGTAAAAAATAGAAATATCCAGTGTGGAAAAGAGTGTTTAGAAATAAGCACTCACATCGTACTGGTTTGAATGGTAATTTTCATTGTTGATTCATTTTAAATATGTTTATCCTCTGACTCATCAAGTTCATTTCAAAGAATTGATTTTTGAGAAAAATTTTCACAAGCGTGTGAAGATAAAATCACAAGAATAGTCACTGAAGGTTTATTTGTAATGAAAATTGGAAACCAAAAATCCAGTAATGGAGCAAGAGAATACCATGCAGTATTCCAAGATTCCTCATTAAAAGAGAAAAGAAAGTGGTTTCATTAGGATGTATTGGATAAATAATATAGTTACCCTTTATAAAATTAATACTCATATGATTTTATATAACCTAAGTGCATAATGGGTACTCCTTGAATATTTAGGTTAGGTTATATCTAAACACATAAGTTAAAATACACATTTAGCCCTGGCTGGTGTTCATTAGATTGAGTGCTGGCCTGCAAAACAAAGGGTCGCCAGTTCAATTACCAGTCAGGGCACATGCCTGGGTTGTAGGCCAGGTCCCCAGTAGGGAGAAAGGGAGGCAACCACACATTGATGTTTCTCTCCATGTCTTTCTTCTTCCTTTTCTCCCCTCTCTAAAAATAAATAAATAATTTTTTAATGCACATTTAAAATTTAGAGTTTTATGCAAAAAACTGTCAGAGATTACTCCTGAGAATGGCTATGGTAGACCTTGCTTTTCTAAATTGTATCATTCTGAAATATTTGGCATTCTTGTAAAAATTATGCATTTCCTAATTAAAAAAATACTTGTTCTTTTTTAGTAGGATTAATGATCTTAGGGTAGTGGAAATACTCTATATGGTGGATATATGCCATTATACTTTTGTTCAGACTCAGAGTGTACAATATCAAGACTAGGGTAACCTACAGACTTTGAACTAGTATGATGTATAAATGTAGGTTAATCCTTAGTTAAAAAAAAAGTACTATTCTGGTGAGTGATGTTTATAATGGGGGAGGGTATGTATTTGTGAGGGATGGAGGTATATAGAAATCTCTGCACTTTCCTTTCAATTTTATTATCAGTCTAAAACTGTTCTAAAAAAGTAAATTCTTTAAAAGGAAAAAGAGGAATGAAAATCCCCAAGTATAGCAATGGACCGGGACCCAGATGTGCATCTAGTTTTGGCTATGTTTTCCTTCTCTGCAATTCCTTAGAATGCTAGATTGAAGTTATCAGGGAGTAGAGTGATATCTGAAAGAAACCTTGGTTCAACCACTTCCTTTTACAGACCAGTAACCAAGATACAGAGGAATCAATGACTCTTCTAGGTCACACCATAGAGGCAGTTCCATGTCCAGAGCCCAGTTCTTTTGCCTCTAAACAAAGTGATTCTTCCTGTTGAAAGGGGCAAGAAAAATGTGAAACCTCTTTTTCTCCCACTTATCAAAAACCTATACAATTTTATTTTGAGTAGATTGAGTCAGCTCACTGGTTCCTAACTTGAAATACACTTCCTTAATTTATAGTACACATCTATGCTGCTAAAAATATCATTCAAAAGACATTTGTTTCCTATTTTGCAAAACCAAGTACAACACAGATACAACATTTAAAAATGTCATTTTATTCATATTTATTTTTTTAGATTTTTTTTTCTCCATAAAGGAAAAGACATTATTTAGAAACTAAAATAGACAAAAATTTATAACACTAAATACAATTTTACAGTTATTTTAAAATGAATTGTCTGTCTCTCTTTAACCTAAAAATTATTGATTGCGCCATTTTTTAAAATTTGTATATTCTCTTTGTGTACTAACACTTTAATTAGAAAGCAGCCAAGTAGAGGATAAATCTCTAAGTGAAACTATATCTAATATTACCATATTTTTTGGACTATAAGGCACCCCACCCCCCAAATTTGGGAGGAACAATGGTTGCTAATGCTGCTGTTGACTTCTGTTTACATTTATATTGGTGAAATATTGCATTATTTGTTATTAAGTATTTTATCACATTTTTTGCTTCAAACATTTTTCCCCTATTTTCCTCCTCTAAAACCTAGGTGCATCTTATGGTCTGAAAAATACAGTAACTAGTTCAGCTGGGTTAGAAAAATGATATATTTTTTTTTGTCATAAATAACAATGACTTTAAGTAACTCAAATAAATAGAAAGTGGCCCTGACTGGTATAGCTCAGTGGGTTGGGTGTCCTCCTGCAAAGTGAAAGGTTGCCAATTCAATTCCCAGTCAGGGCACATGCCTGGGTTGTGGGCCAGTGCCTGGTTGGAGGCATGCGAGAAGCAACCAACCTATGTTTCTCTCGCTCATCAATGTTTCTCTCCCTTCCTTTTTCCCTCCCTTCCCTTCTCTCTAAAAATAAATAAAACTTATATACATAAATTTAAGGATGTTAACTGCAAAACTTGGGTACTCAGATTGAAAGGGCCATTAAAGCCCAGGCCAGGTAGCTCAGTAGGTTAGAACATCATCCTGATGCACCAAAGTTGTGAGTCCCATCCCTGTTCAGGGACATACACTTGTCAACCACTGAATGCATGAAGAACTGGAACAACAAATCAATGCCCCCCCCTCTCTCTCCCTCTCTCCCTTCCTCTCTCTCTATCAATAAGCAATTTTTTAAAAGGAAAAAAACTCTTAAGAGACCAACACAGATATAAGTTCATTTATAGTTATCATCAATTAATTTAATAAAGAATGTTTATTAAGTTTTATAGGATATCTCTAAGGCTTAACAAGGTCTTGCATGTACTCATGGTACTGCTTTCAACCCCCTAGTTCTTAGGAGATATAGAAGAAGTTACTGAAAGTAAATCAGTCAATATCTGAAATGTTTTTACAGACTCCTTATTATCTCAATAGGTGCTTAAATTATAAGATAAAAGAGGTAATTTAAAAAAAAAAGTATTAGAGGCAAGTGAAAGAAAATGCCAGAAATAATTTCTGCTCCAAGGTTCAAAGGATTAAACATAAAAACAATGGTCTTGTAAAACAAACTTTTTGTGTTTTAATTGACCAGAATCTCAACATGAACCATTGGCATAAAACCATCATGAAATCTTAGGCTACATTTATAGAAACATGGTGTTCACAACTGAAGTAGGCAGCTTCTAAAGTAGTCCCCCAATGCCTCCTGCCTCTTGATGTTCAATGTCTATGTGTAATCCTGTGGGCTAAACCTGGTGACTCAATTCTATCAAACAGAATATGGCAGAAGTGATGGGATACTTCTTTTGAGACTGTACAATATACAAAAAAATAGTGGCTTCTCTCTCTCTCCCTCTCTGATATAACTTCCTCTAGAGTGAGCAAGTTGTCATGATGCATCACAGTGGAAACAGTCTTATGTGGAGAGGCCCTTGTGGTGTGATGAGGAACTAAGGCCCCATTCAATATCCCATGAGAAAGTTAAGCCTGCCAGCAACCGCATGAGTGAGTTTAAAAGAGATTCTTCAGCCCCAGTTGAATCTTGAGATGACTACAGCCCTGGTCGATTTATTGCAACTTCACAGGAGACCCCAAGCCAGAATCATTCAGCTAAGTCTTTTCTGAATTCCTGGCTCATGGAATTGTGAGTTAATAAGTATTTGATGCTGTTTTAAACTGTTAAATTTGGCAGTAATTTGTTATTCATGATAGATAACTAATACAAGGACAATGGAATACTAGTAACATGGAACTCAGTACCCAGACTACATCTAGAACACTTGTTTTCATCAGTTCTGGGTACTGTCTTTATACGTATTGACCATCTAGAGTGTATCTGGGGAAGGGTGATAAGGATTGTGGAGGAGCTAGCAACTTTGTCACACAAGGAATCATTGAGTGAATTCAGGGCATTAGAGGAGGAAAAAGGTAAATTTGGGGAGAAATTTGATATCTACTCTCAGGTATCATAAAATCCTATGGAAGAGCTACAAGAAACCTGGACTTAAGAGCTAGAAGAGGTATTCAGTGGTCCAACATCCTCATTTTATAGCTCAGAAAAGTGGGGCTCAGAGTGGTAATGATTTAACCTAACGTCACATAACTAGTTACTGGTTGATCTGTGAATATAATTCTGGATATCGGAATCAAAGGCAGTTGTGCATTTTGTAGCTCCCAGGATTTATTGATAGAAGCTATAGTAAGGCCAACTTTAATTGGTTGTGAGAAAGAACTTTAGCAATTAGAGCTCTTCAAAAATACGTGGACAGCTACATGGTGTAGTGGGCTCCCTGATACTGGAAATGGCTAAAATAAATGGCCTGGGTGCCTGCTTATTTAGACCTTAGTCCAATCAGATTACTCCCAAGCTTTCAACCAACTCTAACATGTGATTATATATTAATTTTAAGGTTAAAAAGAATATAAAACAGACCAGTACTCACCATGGCAGTAAACACAGAATTCTAGAATTTTAAACAAAAAAAACAGTTAATAGAAATGAACAGTATATTTCTATTAAAAAATACCAGAATAAAATGCAGGCATAGTAACCATTGCTGAAATAAGAGCAAAGCCCTCAAAACAAAGAATTTTACTTTTCAGGAAAGAAAAAAGGAGGAGAAGAGCATGTATTTTTAGATTTTGATTATTTGTGTAATGGAAAGGGACACTATAGTGAAATATACCCTGTGAGGTGGAGGTACATATTGTCGCCCTGTTTATATCATAATGAACAGGTTCAGGAGTTACCAGTATAGGGCAGTGAGTAGTTGCTGTGGAAATTCTATGTATAATTCTTTATAAATATAATTAGAAGTCAGAAGATGGAGAGGCTAAGAGGTAATTCCTACGATTAAAGGGCTGTAGAGATAATACCAGCGTGTATCACCAGCACTCTAACAACCACAGTGAGGAACAAGAACTTAAGCAGCTCAGAGCAAAGATCGCAAGTCACCTTTATCAATTTTATAAGAAGTGCTTTTTTAAAGAATAATTGTGAACTTTTTTTTTTATTTGCCAGATCCTCTGGAATAAAAAAGTCACCCAAATTAATTTGCCTTTCAGTTATAAATAATTGTCTTTCACCATAAAATACCTTGATAAGTAAGGAAACATTATTTAGAAATAAATTCACAACACTTATAAACCCCAGGCCTTCCCCTTTTTAGTAATAGCAAGTGAATTCTTCTAGTAGCTCACTCTAGAATTATCCTCAACTCCTTTCTCTCTTTTTATTCCACACTTAAAACCATCGGCTCTATCTTCAAAATCTACTATATTCAGAATCTGATCACTTCTCTGTACCTCCACTGCCACCGCCATGGTCAAAGCTGTCATCATGTCTTGACTGGATTCTTCTAACTGGCCTTGGGCTTTTGCCCTGCCTTCAGCCTGTTCTCCATCCAGCTGTCAGAGAGACTTTAAACATTCATGCTGACTATGTCCGTCCCTCTGCTCAAGACCCTTCAGTGGCTTTCCTTCGCACGCCTCACACTGGCCCACAAAGCCATCCACGATCTGGCCCCTTGATTTTCTGATCTCATCTACAACTGTCTTCACCCCTTCCATTCCAGTCAACACTGGCCTCCTCACAGACACACCAGGCACAGCCCGTCTCAGGGCCTCTGTGCTCGCTGTCTCCTCTGCCGAAAATGCTCTCCTCCCGGATGTTGTCAAGTCTCAGGCCCTTATTACCTAACTCTGCTCACATACCACTTTCTCAGTGAGGCCTTCCTCTGTTCAAGATTACAACTTTCATGACATACACGTTTCTTGCCTACTACATTTTCCTTAACATTTCTTCTTACTGTCTTACTTGCTATGTAATGTGTCTATATTTTTATCATCTGTTCCCTCATTAGAATATAAGCTCTATGAGGTCGGGCGTTTTGTCTGTTTTATACATTGATGTATCAAAAGTACTTCGTACAGTGCTTGGCACATATGGGTACTCAATAAACTTCTGTTTAGTTAGTTAGTTAATTAGGAAGAACTCACTTTTATTATTATTATTTTTTAATCCTCACCTGAGGATATATTTATTGATGAGAAAGAGTGGGGAGGGGGGAGAGAAACATAATCTGTTGCTTCCCATACATGCCCCAACCAGGGATCGAACCCACAATTTAGGTATGTGCCCTGACCGATAATCGAAATCGAATCTACAACATTTTGATGTAAGGGATGATGCTTCAATTAGCTGCACCCAGCCAGGGCAAGACCTCACTTTTTACAATAGGGAATTTTATATGGAAAGCACTTAGGCTATTGATAACTAGAACGATTGACTTATTTTTAGTTTTTGATGGACATTTGCTTTGCAATTGCAGTACATGTTACAAAAAGTAGATATAATTAGCATTTTTCAGGTATAAGGCAAATTGCAGTTTTCATGAGTGCTGAAACAGAAAACCTCTGGACATAGGTAAAAGTAGATATTTGCCTGAAGCAGTGTGTTCACTGTGTTCAGAGGAATATTAAATTTTTCTTAACTATAGCTTACATTTAGTCATGTTAGAGAAATATTTGCATGTTATTTTGAACCTTTGTAAAAGTCCTTTACCTGATCTCAGCAATAATTTAGGAATTAAGAATAAAACAAACCAAAATCCCAAACAGAGACATCAAAAATATCTCTGTATTTCATCAGCTAGTCTCAAAACTAAAGGTAAGCAGGCTCACTTAAAATTGCTTCCAATTGATTTAATAAGTAACTCTGAATACATACTTAAGTATTTTGAAAAGGGTAAATCATTTTGAGATCAGTAAATTAGTGGCAACATTAAAATCTTCTGATTTTAATACACTTTATTAAATTACCTAATTAAATAATTTTAATTTATTTGAATAGATTATAGAGCTGCTTATAGATTTATCACAAATATTGAGCAAATATTCCTAAATTGTTATGTTTCCAGTATAACTGAGTATATTGTCAGTCAAAGGAAAAGAAAACTTAGTGCAATGCATGTTCCACTGTGCTTATTTGGGAGAAAATTGTTTTCTGTTTTCTACATAGCAGGAATATTATATCATTTGATTCCGTTTTGGATGGAATGTTCCATGAGTATAGGAGAAGCGAGGTTTTTCTTCTTCTTTTAGTTTCTTTTATTTGAAACAAATAGTTGCACCAGGAGAGATGAAGATTTATAAGCACTTCAGATTTGATTAAGATCTGAAATCAAAGCTGTTTATAAAATAGAAAAGCCTTTTAATAAGATGCAGTCAAATAATTTAAATAAGGCGTACAAACCATGTGTCTACAGTGTTAAATACTCACGAGAGATTTGTGCACCCACCTCCCGGGTGAGGAAACAGCACCATCACGGGTGCTGGTGCTCTGTGTGGCCTCTCCGTCACACCCCTTTCTCCCAAGAGGCACCTGTTTCAGTTTTGTGTCTTCCACTCATTTGCTTTCCCCCAAACCCCACCATCTGTACGTAAATCCCTAAAGAATATATTACTTAGTTTAGAACACTAGAGTAGCAATCACAAACCTGGTTGTGTAAGGAAAAGGCAATATTGTGATTACTTGTTGAAGACTATCAGGAAAACATATGCTGAACAGAGTCTGGCTTCAGCACCTCTGAGAGTTCACAAGAGGTTTTCTCTGTCTACAGTAATTCCTGGGGAGCAGAGAGCTTGCTGGAATTCACCCATCTGACGTGGGTGTAGTGTGGATCAGGTACCGGTTACACAGCTGCAGTTTGGTTAGACAGAGAGCGCTGCTCTTTAGTTTCTGCTTTTATCTCCTATGGCCCATCTCTAGGTTTTAGAAGTAAGTCAAGCCAGAATCTTTTGGGGTGAAATGACTGTCGTCAGATGAAGAGGAGAGCAGAACTTCAATACATGGTCAAGACAGGCCAAACGCACATATGTACCCGGGTCAGGCTCACCCAGGCACTCTGTCTTCAGGCTGAAGGACAACGCAATGGCAGTGCAGATCTTGGTGATGACAGTGCTGACCATGCCTGATTTTCGAGTCGGACTGCCCCACGATTGTTGCCCTAATGTGTGGGGCACAGCCGACATGTGGGGTTTCCTTTCCTCTCTGTTGGAGCTTTCACTCCCTGTTCTGCATACCTTATCTGTCTTGGTTTAATCTCTCTTACTGGTGAAGTACATCCTCTAGTCACTTCTTAAGAAAAGATACATGGGAAATAAATTCTTTGAGAGCTTTAATGTCTGAAAAGATCTTTGTTCAATCCTCATTTTTTTAAAAAAGTTTCTTTTGCTAGTAAGTGTAGTATTTAAAACATTTTTTAAATTATTTTTTAGAGAGAAGGGAAGGGAGGAAGAGAGGAAGAGAAATCATCGATGTGAGAGAGAAACATCACATTGGTTGGTTGCCTCTTATACACGCCCCAACTGGGGTACCGAACGTGAGACCTGGGCACGTTGGGCCTGTGGCTTGATAGGGAATCAAACCGGTGCCCATTAGCTCTTCAGGGTGATGGCCAAGCAACTGAGCCACACTGATCAGGGCTCAGTCCTCATTCTTGGTTGATACTTTCTGAGGAGAGTATTCTACATTGGAGAGCATTTTGTTCAGAATTTTTAAAGAATTTCTCTCTCTTCTTGAAAGCCTATCTTCTTGCTTCTAGTGCTGCAGTTGAGAAGCCCGAAACCGTTGTTCCTTTATCCTTTGTGTGCAACTGGCCTGTTTACTTTCCCCCTGAAAGCTACTAGAGTCACTTCTTTGTGTGAGCGTTCGAAATTTCACAAGGGGTGACTTACTAGGAATCCACCTTCACTGGTTTTCCTCAGCTATTGGTGGGTTCTTTTTTTTTTTTTTTTTTCTAAAATTATAAGAGAAAGTTTATTCAGGAAGTTACAGAGGTACTAAGAGTGAGCCGTAAAAACCTGGGCTAAGGAAACAAGTTACAGAGGCAAAAGAAAAAAAGATTCAAGCAGGCATGCTCTGGAGGGGTTGCAGGGAGGAGGAAGAGAGAAAGAGCACTTGTGAGTTTTTTTAATATGGAAACTCAAGTTCTTAAACTCTGGTAATATTTCTTGAATTATTTTGCTGATTTCCATTTGTTCTACTTTTTCTGTTCCTTTGCTTTTCTAATCTTTTATGTATTTCTCATCTCTGTTTTTTCTGTTCCACTTTCAGGGATGCTTTCTTCAACTTTATCTTCTAACCTGTCTTTTAAGGTGTTTTTTCTTTTTTTCTTCTCCTGACAAGCTTTTAAATCCCAAGGACTTTTTTTTTCTCTGAGAATTACTGTTTTATGGCATCCTGTTCTTGTTTCACAGATGCTTTTCTAAAAAATTAACTCTAAAGATACTAATGATATTTTTTCTTCTTAAAGATTTTTTTTCCCTGAGTAGTCTTTGATTCTTCCAAGTTGCTTTTTTTTTTCTGTTTGTATTTGTCTGTATCTTTCACTTTAGAATATTCCCTTGATAAGTGGTAATCCTTGATTCTGTCACCCTACAATTAAGCATAAGGACTTAACCCCGTGATTAAGCATGATGGACTCAAAAACTCATTGAATGTACTGCCTATGGTGCTTAGTGACTTCTCCTTCATTGTAGGGGAAGTCGGGTGGGCCAGTTTACCTACTGAGTTAGATTCACCAGAAAAGAGACAACTGATTTCCTGCCAGGTGGATAATAGCTCAGTAGCTAGCATTCTGAGCACTAAGCGAGGCAAGGGAGATGGGGTTCTCTGCAATAGGTATTCAGTATGCATAAAGGTGATAAATTCACTGTTTTGGGTACAACACCTATCCCCCTCAACTGTGCTATGCACTTTCATAGTTTAGTGACCTAAGTTTTACTTTCTTCAGAGCATGAATTTCTGCTGTCACCAACCTCGAGAAAGAGCAGTTGCTCCTCATTTGAACAGGGAGATCAAACTGCTTTTATCCTATTCTTTCTAACTGCAAGTTCCAGAAGTTCCTGCTGCTGCCACTTTCAATGTCTTTTATAGAATAAAGTGAGTTGGTTTTTAGTTTTCCTACTGTCTTGGGATTCAGGTTTTTTTTGGAACTAAGTCAGTTACCATTGGTCTATTTTGTTTTCAGCTTCCCAAATTTTGATGCTGCTGTCTGTTTTCCCTGTGCTTCTTTAGTTTTGGTGGTGTTGGAAAGGAGAGTGAAATGAATGCCCCTGTTCAATGTCATCCTAACTGAAACATTTAGGAAATGTTTTCTTAATTTACTTAATGTTATTTAGTTATAAGATCATAATATTCTTTAGATCTGAACAAAATCTTTGCCTCTTTTATGCTGTGGATAGAAATTTTGGGGATTTGTCTTTTACAATCATCACTTAGCAAGACATATGTGTGAGGGTTGACCACCACTGCTAAATTCTTTACCCCTTTCCTGACTCAAGGGAAGTCCTTGAGACTGGAACTTGTTGTAGAGAAAGATGACGAGGCCGTCATCCCCGGTTACTCTGGGTCCCTACTTTGGGGATGTTGGCCTTTTTCTGTAGTAGAACTTTTTCTCCATAAAAAATTACCTGTTATGTGTGCCATTTCTTCAGGGCCATGCTTTCCTCTAGACGACAGGTAGTAATGAAGTCCTAGATAAAACCAACAGACTGACTTACCACAGTGAAAATGTTTGTGCGCTAAGAAAATTTTTAGCCCTGGCTAGTGTGGCTCAGTGGATTGAGTGCTGGCCTGTGAACTAAAAGGTCAGTTCCCAGTCTGGGCACATGCCTGGGTTGTGGGCCAGGTCCCCAGCTGGGGGCTTACAACAGGAAACTATTGATATATGTCTCATACATTGATGTTTTTCTCCCTCTCTTTCTCCCTCCCTTCCCCTCTCTCTAAAAATAAAAATACCTGAATAAATAAAAAAGGGGAAAAAAGAAAATTTTTAATGACTAATCTCATTGTTGACTTTTTAGGTGTGGTAGAACACTAATGGGAGATTATTTTGATGCCTTATATCACCCCACTTATATGTAGGCTCAGTATGTGTTAGGGTTCAATAAAGTGTTCCTATGTGTCAGTGTATTGCCAAATTTACAAAGAACTGAAGCTGTTTTTCTTTTATTATATTTTATCTATATATTTATAAAGTTTGTTTTAAAAATCTTTAGTAAATTTACTTTCATTGTATAGCATATGAAAAGAAATAGTGCCAAATGCTTTTATCATCTGTTATGCCATGAAAATTTATTATTTTTAAAAAGTGAAAGTGATTAATTTTACAAAGCTGGGTTTCTGTGATATTTCAGAAACAGTAACTGAAATGCTAAAATGCTACTGAAACTCCACACTTAGTGGCAAAGACAAATGCCTCTGCAAGGTGGCTTCTAAATATACATGGGACACATAGTTATTAGTGACTCTCTGAGCAAACTCAGTTCAACTGAAGCTAATGAGGGAAAAGGGCAAGGAGCTTTAAAGTAGAAATTTGTGCATTTCCTGTTTGAATCTTATGTGCCTATTTCTGGATCCTTCAGGAAGGGAAGCATTTTGAGATAGGACACTTTTTATACTTGACACACTTTAGACATGAAAAAAGATGTATTCTTCTTTCTTTGACGTGATACTACCATCAAATTTCATCCCTCTCAAAATCAAATTTTAAGGCTAAGTCAATTCTACAGTTTAATAAAAGTTTTCATGGAGAGTTTCCTAGATTATACTTATTTCTTTCTCAATTGTTTTTATTCCGTAAGGTAATGTATTCGCCTGAGAAACTAAAAAATAAAATATCATTTTATTTTTATTATATTTGGACCTAAGGAAAAATATGATTATATGAAAACACACTTACTTCTATGTGCCAGTTGTATTTTTATAGATGATTATCAACTGAATCAAAATATAGATTTCTTTCCCCATATTTTATAAGGAAAAACTTTCTGTAACAATCAAGAAGAGTGATGTTCAAGTTATTCCAAAGAATAGAAAAATTTAAAACTGAAAATAATTATTACTTATCTATTAAATTGGTCTTATTTATACTTTTGTACATTGTTTTACTGTGCAAAGACATTTATAGACAGCCCTCAAGAAAAGAAAATGTGTGTTAGGTGTCAAGTACAAATTTAATTAGAGTTAGACAGCAAATTAATAAATACTTTTACTTTTTATGAGCCAGGCACTTTTCCAGGAGCTGGGAATCCACTGGGATCAAGTTAGGGACTATGACCTGCAGGGAATCCCCTGTCAGTGTGGAGAGACAGAGTTCTTAGGACCCCTCCTCTCATTAATCAGAAAACCATTCACTGAGCATGTACTTACTGTCAGGCGCGTTTCGTGCCCAAGGGGTACCACAGTTAAAGATTAGTCCTTACCTTCAGGGGGCTTTCTTCCTTATGGCTGAGTCAGAAACAACACAGTAGTTTAAACAGATGAGACTAAAGACCTTTAATAATCTCCAGATCCTCTCATTCTGCTCTAATCTGTGATTCCATAAAATTCTCCCTCTGTAAAATGGGAATGATATAACCTTATTTATAGCATTGTAATGGGTAGTAAATAACATCATGTAGCAATGTGGACCCTGGGTGGTCAATCTCCTGACTGGCTCAGTGACTCCCTCTCAGCAGAAACAATCCTACTTCATGCCTGAGCAAACTGACAAACTACCACACGTCCTGGAGTTTCAGGGTCATTGTGACATTTAGACTTCAAATGCTAAATTGTGGGATGCAGGTCCATGTGGTAAATACTATGTTTGGGGTAAAAGCAGGTTGTCATGACAGTACATAGAAAGGACACCCTGCATGGGAAGTGGGGTGGGTGCAGGGAATCCTGAGGCGAAGTCTGAAGCCACTAGGCTCAGGGTGGAGAAAAGAACTGGCATTTGAAGCAGAAGAGACTGGAAAGTAGGTGGGGGTCCGTGAGGGGAGCCTGGTGTTTTAGAGGAGTCATAGGTACCCCAGGAGAACTGGAGCCTGCACAGGGGTTTGAATTGAAGTCTTTGCTGTGCCGCAGCCCTGTCTGTCCACCTGCAAAGCCAGTGAGCCCCTCCAGGGAGGGGTGTTTGCACATGTATAAAGCAGGAAACAATACTTGCAGGGCAGTTATCGGGATATTTCCAATACAACTGTAATTTAGGCATTTCTTTATTAATCTGTTAATAACAGGTCTAGCAGCAGGTGTAATAACTACTATGATTTCACTGTGGTGAAAATAAACAATATTTGAGATGTCTACAGTAACTGGAAGGTATTATGAAAATACCTGATTTCTATTGGTTGTAAAGTCACAGATATTGTTAGCAGTACTGTGGTTTATTGCCTACTTTTATAGCTGAAGGAATTCCTAAATTTTAATTGGATTAGAAAAAATTAAGATTTTTCTCCCCCATCTAAATTCAGTCTGCTACAGAGCCAAGTCAGGCACCCTTGGTTTCAGGCTTTAGCTTGTAAACAAGGTTCCCTGTCTTCAGTAAGATCTTGCCTTTTGGCCAGTTTCTGGTTTGGGAATGCACAATCTGATCAAGCCATTCCCGTCCTTAAAGCTCTTCTCCTGGATAGACTCAGATAGAAAGCAGGATGACATCTAGTTGGGGGTGGGGAGAGATTAGAGGGTGGAGAGACGGAGCAAAAAGGGAAAAGGACTCATGGACATGGACAACAGTGTGCTGATTGCTGGGGGGCGGGGGTGTAAGGAGACTAAAAGGTAATGGAAAAAATATAATAAAAAGTTTTTTAAAAAATTCTTTATTGTGACTCACAAATTCCTTGAAGTTGGGTCTCTCTCCACTCCTTTACTCTTATTCTCTTTCCCAGACAAACACAACTTTTCATCCATACACAGACCTCTTTTGCCTCCCCACTTATTTTTATTTTTATTTTTCTGGCAAAATCCTCTTTGACTCTATATTTCCTCTGCTTGGTAAACTCATTAGTTACCACCTCCTTCAGAAATCTAATTTACCATCTATCAGGAGTGTACAACCTTTTGGCATCTCTGGGCCAAACTCAAAGAAGAGTTGTCCTGGGCCATACATTAAATGCACAAACACTAATGAAAACCAAAAGAAAAGATTTTAAGAAAATTTATGATTTTGTGTTGGGCTGCATTCGTAGCCATCTGGGCCACATGCGGCCTGCAGAGTGGGGGTTGGACACCGCTAAATGTGGTTCCTGGCCTCACAGGGTTACATTGGACTACAGGAAATAATGAAACATGCAATTAGAATACAGTGTAAGAACTGCTTGTTTGCTTTTTTTTTTTACCTCTGGGCTTACATAGTGCCTGGACTGATACCTGCTTAGTGCCTATGTCTCACACACTCCAGGGATGGCTGGTCTATATGATTATTCTGTGTGAAGGGCAGTCGCTGGAATTGTGTAAATATCAGCCCCAGCCTGATAGTATTTTACTGATGAATAGACGAATGAGTGACTGGCTCAGTTGGGTAAACAAGAATGCTGCAGAGAATGAAGAGATGAATATTTCAAGGCTTAAAAGAGCCACTTTCTCTGATTATAGAAGTAATACAGTTAATTTACAGCAAAGTTAAAATATATGGCAAGATATACCAAAATAAAATTAAAGTTACCCACAAACAATTCTCTGATTGGATGGAACTATCTTGGAGTATTTTAGATCAATGATATTTGAAATTGACTATAAACTGTATTGAATATATAGGGGTGGGCAAAAGTAGGTTTGCAGTTGTGAGTACACAAAACAGTGTATTCTTGTATTATTTATTATTATTATCAACCTACCTTTTACCTGTCCCATATATTGGGACACTGATTTCCTGACTCCAAAAATGTAAATTGTATAAAATTTACAGGATGTATGGTTACCGCTGATGTGTGGTTTTCATTTGTGTTAGCTCTCCATACTTTAAAAATGTCCCAAAATTTATTTTGAAAAATTTCAAACCTACAGAACAGTTAAAAAATACTATAATGAACATCCATATACCTTTCACCTAGTCTTCAATTGTTAATATTTTATCACATTTGCTTAGCTTCTCTCTTTATATATGTACAGTTGTCCCTCAGTATCCATGGAGGGTTAGTTCCAGAACCCCCCCATATGTCAAAAGATGAGGATTCTCAAGTCCCTTATGTAAAATGGTGTTATGTAGTATTATAAACCATTATAAACCTATGCATATCCTCCTGTCTACTTGAAATCATCTCTAGATTACTTATAGTACCTAACACAATGTAAATGCTATGTAAATAGTTATACTGTAGCCCTGGCTGGTGTAGCTCAGTGGATTGAGCGCAGGCTGTGAACCTGGCATCGCAGGTTCGATTCCCAGTCAGGGCACATGCCTGGGTTGCAGGCCATGACCCCCAGCAACCGCACATTGATGTTTCTCTCTCTCTCTCTCTCCTTCTCCCTCCCTTCCCTCTCTAAAAATAAATAAATGAAATCTTTAAAAAAATAGTTATACTGTAATGTTCAGGAAATAATGACAAGAAGAAAAAGCCTTTACATGTTCAGTATAGACACAGCCACATTAGGCCTAACTACATAGTATATGTCAACAAAACAAACTTTTTTAAATATATATTTTAAAGATTTTATTTATTTATTTTTAGAGAGAGGGGAAAGGAGGGAGAAGAGAGAAAGAAACATTAATGTGTGTTGCCTCTTTTGTGCCCCCTACTGGGGACTTGGCCTGCAACCCAGGCATCTGCCCTGACTGGGAATCAATCCAGTGACCCTTTGGTTAGCAGGCCAGTGCTCAGTCCACTGAGCCACCCCAGCCAGGGTGTTTTTTTTTTAAATATTTTTGATCTGAGGTTGATTAAATCTGCAGATATAAAACCCATACATATGGAGGGTTAAAGGTTTATCTGTATTTTTGAAAAATAATAAGAAAAATAATGTTTTATGACGTGAAAATTATATGAAATTCAAATTTCCATGTTCATAAATAATGTTTTATTGGAACACAACCACCCTTACTGGTTTAGGTGGTGTTCATGGCTACTTTCCTGCTGTAATGGCAGTTGAGTAGTGTGACATGGACCAAAAAGTCAAAAAAAATATATATATATATATTTTAAAAAGGGCTTATTTATTTTTAGAAAGAGGGGAAGGAAGAAAGAAAGAGGTAAACATCAATGTGTGGTTGCCTCTTGTGCACCCCTTACTGGGGACCTGGCCCACAACCTAGGCAAGTGTGGGGAATCGAACTGGCCACCCTTCGGTTCTCAGGCCAACACTCAATCCACTGAGCCACACCAGCCAAGGCAAAAATATATATTTTAAAAATACTTATTTATTTTTTAGAGAGAGGGGAAAGGAGGGAGCAAGGGAGAAAAGAATCCATTTATTTCTTCTCTCATGTACCCTGACCAAGGACTGAACCTGTAACCCTGGTACATTCCCCAACTGGGAATCAAGTTGGCAACCTTTTGCCATGTGGTGCAATGCTAAACCAATGGAGCCATGCTGGCCAGGGCAGAAGTCAAAAATATTTGCTATCTGATTATTTATAGAAAACATTTGCTAACCCCCACATTAGGTCTTAAACTCCTTGAGGGGGCACAGTGTTTTGCACATAGAAGGCTTTCAGTAAATGCCGTTGAGGTAGGAAACATGCAAACCTATAGAGAATTTTTATAAGAGTTTATTTGAGCAAGACTGGCAATATATCCTGTGGAGTGAGATTTCAAATGTTCTGCAGAATAACAGTTTCTTTTGTGAAAGTAAGAAAGATGACACGAAGGTGGGAGAAAGCAAGGCAGGGATCAGATTACATTATAGTTAAGATTATGTGCTGTCTTCAGGGTGATTTACTTTACAAGGCAGGGCCTGAAAAGGGGACATTCTAAAGGTGTGTAAACCTCAATGCACAGCAGCAATGGGCAGGGCTTCCTTTAGGCCTGGGGCGTGGCTACCCACCATGACTGCTCAGTTAGGAATTTATGGTCAGGTCTCCTTGTGAGTGTACTTTGCATAGAACCCCCCTTTTCTCCCACCATGTTTTTTGGATTAAATTGACTCTAATGTCTCTTGATTTAATTTTCCTGACTTAAAATTCCTTGCCTGTGTGGACACACCTACTACCCATTTGAATAGGTAGTACCTTAATATGAAAAGTAGGCTTTAGTATTTGTTAAAGTTGGTTTATTCCTTACCAACTTATAAAGGAAATCCTACATCTACCTAACTTTAATACTAGGCTAAACATGTTAAATGCTGTCAGAAAATTACAGCTTACATGTTACTGGCTTCAAGGCAATACAGAACACATTAAACTGGAGCAATTGGGAAGAAACCATGGGATTTCAGAATAGTTGACATTGTACTCTCAGGCCATAGTGGGAAGACCAGGAACAACGTGCTGGAAATGGGAAATCACTGGTGTAAGTCTCGGCAGGAGCATAGACTGTGGTAGACACTGATGTGTCATGCTGGACTGGGGGTCAACCCGGAAGGAATGCATTTCCCAGAAAGAGGGTCTGTCCTCTTCCAGCCATTTGTCATTACCCACTCGTTTTCAAACCTACAGGAATCTGGCTTTCCTTATCACTTAATTGAGGCGGTTCTGTTGAAGTTTGCCCCTAACCACCAGAAAAACCAATGGGCTTTGATGAGTCCTCATCCTTCCCAACCTATCTTTGGCATTCAACAATGTCAGCTTCCTTCTTTTTGGGACCCTTTCTTCTCCAACTCATTCTGATGGTATATGTATATTTCCTTCTCTGGCCTCTTTACCGTTGACAGAGAACATTTGGATATGAAAAGGAGGGACAGTTAAAAGTGACTCTGAAGATAGGAATCATTTGTTATCTTCCCAAAGTCTGAGGGTATTTATTTCTAATGCTCCAATGGTTAAGAAAAACACTAAGTTTGTATGATTCTTAAAGAAAAATTATTATTTTCTCTTGTATTATAAGTTCATTATAAATATTAAAAGTTTCTTTTTAAAGTGATCATAAAATCTAGTGTAATCCTTTTCTCACTTGATCCTTAGAACAATCCTATGTGACAGGTATTATTAGCTCTGTTTTATGATGAAATTGAACCTTAGCATTAAATGAGTGTAGGAAACTGGTCTCAAAGAGGATTAAACTCTCTCTCTTTTTTCATTATTTGAAATGACTTCTTTAAGGAACTGCAGGAAGAATGTTTACTTAAGTATGCCCTTTGTTCTGGTTTTTACTAAATTGGGAAACAAAATGCCAGCACTTAAATTGTATAGACTCACAGGCCCTGGATTCAGTATCTTATATTTAACCCAGGAGACTCATTTTCTTCTTTGTCACAATGACCCAGCAATTGGTTTAGGTGTTTGGAGACATAATAATTTTTTCAATCCAAGAGGGTACAATAGATTCTGTAATGTTGGTAAGAACAATGCAGCTCTCTAAAGCTGTGTCTACCTGGCAATCCTAAAATGGTTAAAAAGTGAAAAGTGTATTTGTAGTTGTTTGCAAGCCTTCAAGTTCCATTTCAGTGTTTGGAAATCCAAAGATTGATGTCATTGTGTATGTTCCATTTTTTTTTTCTAAAACTGGGATAATCAGTCATTCAGTCATCTTCAGGCAGTCAAACCAGTTTGATGGGTACCCCTCCCACTTCCCCCATCGGAAACTGGCTCCACTCCTTATTGCTCTTTGGCTGATGCTTAGAGATGTATCAGCAGGTGCAGTGGTGAAGGAAAAAAAAAGACAACTTTGCAAACCCCACTAAGAAATTTTGTCAATAGAAATAAAGGCTGTGTAAACATAGTATCTCCACTTTCTCTACTTTACATCTCTTTACACTAGAAACCCAGCAGAAAGAGATTTCAGGAGACAACCCACCATCCACAAAACAGGTTTTTTAGGGAGTGGAGATAGAGGGGAGAGGGTGTCTGGCTGCTTCTGCTTTTGTCCAAAACTTCTTCTGGCCAAAACCTTTGATTCAAATAGCTTACATGTAGGAACACCGAAGGAATTTTCAGTGATACACAGGTAACCAAGGCATAAGCGAGAAGTCATTTAGAGAAGTCTTATTACAAAGAAAGTCAGAATAATTCTTTGTTGACACAGGAGGAAAAGGATTTGGTTAAGGTGGGAAAAGTTTCTAGTGCAGTCTGTGAGCAGCTGGGGTGTGCTGGAGGAGGGTCTAGGACGATGGGGCTGCTGTATTAGGCAAGATGGAATTGAGTAACTCAATTCTTCAGCTTCCTAGATGCCGAATGAACTTTGCTTAGCCTTCTCTCCTTTCCCCACCTATGAGAAAGGGGCAGAGAGGAAGGAGGCAACAGTAGGAGCAGAGCAGGCAGAGCAGGAGTTTGCCCCAGTCTGTAGCGTGTAGTTTTAGATTCTTTCTGATATATTTTAACAGATTAGTACCTTTGTATGTGACCTGGAAGAGTTGCATCTGAGATTCTGACTCCGAAAAACTCTGTTGAATTGTTTTGCTTCATGGATTTCTAATGTTTGCGTGAGCAAGGAACTCGTTGTCAAAGAATTGCCTTTTTGGTATAAGAAACTAATGGAATTTGTGACTGAATCAAATATTATATGGATGTCCCAAATGCTCACCAGACTTAGCTGGTAAAGAGAACAGTAAATAACTAAATTGATCAGAAAAACTTTCATAAATTTTTTCATAAGTTAAAAATACAGTCATTAACAACATATGCTTTAATTATTGCAATAATGGCTTTTTAAAAAATTAAGTGCTAAGTGCTTTTGGATGCCATGCTAAGTACTTCATCTGTAATCCTTACAAAGTACTATTGTTATAGTCATTTTGTAGATAAGGAAACTGAAACTTCAATAATTTGTTCAATAATTTCTAAAGAGCACACAGCCAATAAGTCATAAATGTAGAATTTGAGCCAGATGTGTTATGTGTCAAAGCCTATGCTCTTAACTAGTACACAATTTTATGAAGTTTATAGTAGCAAAACATTGGAAACAAGAAAAAATTGGTTAAATTTAGTCTAGTCAGTACTGTAATCACATACAATCATTAAGGCCTTGTTTAAAAGCCTATTTAGACAGACCAAAAGTATGGTGGTTACCAGAGGGAAAAGGAGTGGCTGGGTAAGTAAAGGGTAAAGGGGGTCAAATATATGGTGGTAAAAGGAGATTTGATGGTGGGTGGTAAACATACATGCAATATACAGAAGGTGTATCATAGAATTGTATACCTGAAACCTATATGATTTTATTGACCAGTGCTATCCCAATAAATGTAATTTAAATAAGTCTACATATTGACATGGACAATGTTAATGCCGTATTTCTAAGCGAAAAAAGCAGGCTACAAGCAGTTTGCTGAGCATGATCTCCATTGTGTAATACACATTTGGTGAGAATATACATATACACCTAATGTTAGAGATGGTGTCTCTGGGTGTTGCAGTTATGGATGTATACATTTATTTTTTCATTTTTGAACTTTTCTATATTTTTCAAACTTTCTACAATTTATGTGCATTCCTTTTCTAATTTAATTATATAAGACCTTTCAGTGTTATTTGAAGTAGAAGAGAGAAATACAGTAAGGAATAACAAATATACCATTAATTTTGTGACAGATAATGAAAATTTTGTGGGGAAAGAGGGCAGGGAGAAGTGAGCGTATGAATGTCACTGTGACACAAAGGCAGTTTCTTTCACAGGTGCAGCCACCAGTGCAGATATGTCTCATAATTTTCCACTAGCTGATATCTTATTAACCAGGCTTATGAGTAAGCACAGTCATATCTGGATCATTTTCCTCCTTCTCGAGTCTCTTTCCTCCCTCAGCTTCTGTGGCTCCCTACTATTTTCCATCCGAGTCAAGTTATTGGCCTCCGCTTTCTTAACCTCCTTTGATAGTTGCTTCTGCTCCCCTCACCGCCCTTTGCATTTCAAAGAGCCACAGACTTGGCCTTAAGTCTCCTTTTCACCACCTACCTCAGAATAAAAGAAAAATTAGAATGCCTTTAGGAGCCAGGCCTTAGCAAGCTAGTGAAGCAGCCCCTTGATTCCACAGTTCCTCCAGCTCCATGCCAGTCACCTCCACCTCAGGAAATAGCATATCTCCAGACTGCTCACATCAAAAATCTAGAAGCCATCTTTTATTGCTCCCTTTTCCTCATCTTCACCTCTTCACATCCAGTACATCAGCAAGTCCTGCGGGTTCCAATTTAAAAATATATCTTAACAAAATATCTACACACATGCATTTAAAAAAAATCCTTCTTTTCCTTTTCAGCCTTCATCCTGCCTAGGTTATTTCAGGTTTATCCTAAATGGTCTCTTTGCTTTCATTTATTCTTCACACAGCCAGTTGTACGAATCTTTGGAAAATTTAGATATGGCTCTTGTTTTTTTCCATTCTTCCTATTGTGAAAAGGTAAAATTTACCTTGCTTGTCTGAATTATCACAATTCAGAATTAATTGAGTAGTACTAAAAAAAAGTGAATTCACTTTGGTTTCCTAGCAAATATTTGAGAACCTAAAAAAAAAAAACAAACCCAAAGTTTGTTTGCCCATTTGCTCTGTTTACTTTGTACACCACCACCTTGGTTAATAATGGCTGATGGAGAATTGATTAACAAAAAAATTATATTCTATTCTCAATTCTCATCTACCAGTAAAGAACAAAACAGAAAGACTGAAATAAATGTGCATTATACTCTTGGGGGTGGCTTACTAAACTTCTTTCCACTTAAGTTAGTCTTACCTCGTTTTTCCAGGACTTCAATTCAATATGTTTTTCTTTCGTTCTCTTTTTCTCTTTGTCTTCTAAGCTTCTACAATTATGACTCAGGACTAGAACTAGATCAGTTCTGCCATGTGTTACTTTCTATATTGGGTTTTTCTCAAATGGTTAAAGTGACATAAGCAAAAGACATTTTTTCTAAAGCTTAAACACAAAGTTAAACTGTCTAACAATTTCCCATTAAGAGAAATTGGATTTAGCAGAAGAGTAAAACCTTTCTAATTTTACTATATAACATAAAATAATTTTTTTCCCAGTTATTTCTTCCTTAGTTGCTTATTATAGAACTTCCAGTAATCTCATTTAGATCTTGGAAATTAGAATACACTTTTCTAAATGGTAATTTCTTGTTTACTAACCACATTTTACTCTAGAAATAAGCCATTTTGAAGTTGACACTATTTCTGTGTTGCCTTTACATGAAATCTAGCAACTGTTATTTTCTTTTCTTTACGAAGAGGTCTCATTCTTTTCTATCTGATTTAGAAGACTGTTGCTTTTGGAATAGAAATACACCGTCCAGATTGTCAACATGCAGGGACACTCTAGGTTATTTCCAATAATCTAAATCAGTGATACTAAAATCTTTATACAAGTTGTTTTTATTAAC
Organism: Tonatia bakeri; assembly: GCA_004024845.1. Classification (NCBI taxonomy): domain Eukaryota; kingdom Metazoa; phylum Chordata; class Mammalia; order Chiroptera; family Phyllostomidae; genus Tonatia; species Tonatia bakeri. Next base: position 24,313 of record PVIA01004808.1, on the reverse strand, counting down.
ATTTACCTTACTGTTATATATGTGTCATCAAAGGAGTATTCTGGAATTAAATAAAAATAAGTTAGTTCAGTGGTTATGAACACTGCTCCTACATTGGAATTACCTGGGAAGCTATAAAAAATATTGATGCCTGAGTCCTACTCAAGATTCTGATTTAATTGGCCTGGGCATTGAGATTTATAAAAAGTTCCAAGTTATTCTAAACTAAGGCCAAGGCTAAGATCCACAGAATTAGGCAATTGCAGCACCAAGATGTCATTTTCTGTATTTGAGACTAGCTGCATGTATGACAAGGTGGCAATATATTTTCCTGTGTGTGTGTGTGTGTGTGTGTGTGTGTGTTTAAAACAACACAAATGTATCATCTTACAGCTCTGGAAGTCAGAAGTCCAAAATGGGTTTCACTGGACTAAAATCAAGATGTTGGCAGGTGTACACTCTTTCTGGAGCTACCGATGAACATCTGTTTTGTTACCTACTCCCCTTGTTCGAGGCTGCGTGAACTCCTTGGCCTCGGCCTCTTCCTTTATCTTCAAAGTCATCAGTGTGGCACCTTCAAATCTCTCTTTGACTCTAACCTCTGCCTCTTTCATTTATGAGGGCCCTGTGATTACTTACATTGGGCCTACCTAGGTAATCCAGGATAGTCTCCAATCTCAAAATCTTTAATTTATCATCTGCAAAGTCCTTTTTCCATGTGAGGTCATACAGTCATAGGTTCCAGGGATCAGGATGTGGGTGTCTCTGTGGCCAGGGAGGGTGGCATGCTGTTGCCTACCACAAGCCCCACAGTCTGTAGTTCTTTCCTTCTCCTAACTTGACACTTGCCCTGGTGATCTTTCTCATTAAGGTGGATGACACCACATTTGTATCTCCAACTCTAGCTGCGACTGTTCATTGCACATTTCCCCTTTGAGGTCCCACAGGCTCTGGAACCCATGTTTCTCACATTTAGGTCTTTGCACACTGTAATATCGTGGCTTAAACACTCTTCTCTCCTTTTTTCAAGCTGTGCTGTGTTCCTTGTCCTTTAGGATTCAAGGCATTCCTTTCTCCATGAAGCTTCTTTTTCTTTTTCTTTTTAAAAATATTGAGATATAATTGACATAGAAAATTGTATAAGTTTAAAGAGTACAAACTGTTGATGCATTTGTATATTGTGATATGACTACCCCACCTCTATCATGTCACATAATTATCATTCTTCTTTGTGGTGAGAATTTTGAAATTTGTAATACAGTATTATCAATTATAATTACTATGCTATGTATTAGCTCTCCAGGATTTGTTTATCTGCTAGTTGCAAGTTTGTACCCTTAAACCACATCTCCTCAAATCTTCCACCCCTGCTGCCCAGCCTCTACATTACAGAAGTCATCTTTCTTTCTCTGCTTGGAATGCTAGAAAACAATTCAAAGTTCAAACCTCAGAAAATGAGGGCTATAAAAAGTAATTTCTTCACTCGAAGTCAATCTCCTGGTGTCTCATTCCTTTTAAAAAGTTTTTAAATGTTTATTTATTTTCATTGTTTATGCTGTTACAGTTGTTCTTACCTTTTCTCCCTTTCCCCACCTCCACCCAGTCCCACCCTCTTCCCTCCCCAAGTCAATCCCCATATTGTTCTCGGTGTACATGGATTGTGCATAAATGTTCTCTGGTTAATCCTTTCACCATCTTCCATCCATTCCCTGGTATCTCATTTCTCACGTGAAGTCCTGCTACTCTCTTGATGAGTACCATATTCAGGGGACACTCTGACCTTTCAGGGTGACCACACCTGGGCAAGTAATTCAGAATTTACCTGACTATGTTTAGTCATTTTGGGGATATGCGCTTATCATATAGATTGCAAAAGTGGGGTGGGATGGTGGTACATTTCATTGAAGTCTCATGACAGTTATTATTTTATTCTCATAAGAAGACACTGAATATGGGCCACCTATTTACATACCACTTGAGAACAAAATAGAGATGGGGAAACAGAAAAGACAAATCAACAAGCCTAGTCTGTATCTATGTCAACTACAGGAAATATTGCATTAACATTTTAGGTCTTCAAAGGTATGTCATGGCTAGTATATTGCTGAAAGTGAAAAGACTTTGCCCTTTTCAGAATCTCTACACCTTGTGTAACATACCAAAAAAAAAAGAAAAGAATTTAGAAGTGCCTAAAATGTAATAAAATTAATAAGGATCATTTTGAATGTCTAGATATTGAACAATCACATGAACTTTTAATCTTAAACTTTTGAGTTTCCAACTGAAAGAGTAGGCAATGTCTTTTCCTCTTAAATGCTATTTATTCTCAGAGTCTAATGTCTAATAAAAATGTTATTAATAAAAGTTACTAACATTTGCAGTTTCATTTAACATTAGTAAACTTTAATGGGTAGTAAATGCAATGTTTGACTTCCTAACAAGGAGGGCGCTGCAAGCCAGGGCCACAGTGTTCCAGCCTGTGTCACCATGAGCTATGCTGAGTTATGCATTCTGCTGTGTATGATGTGCATCCACGTTTTGGCCCAAACTTTCAGGGAAAAAAATCTTTCATTTTAATTTTCTAATTCAATTTTTATTTATATTTAGATACTTGTTTTTTGTATCACCAAGGAATTTTGGCATTTATTTTTGAACATACGGATATTGTTATTGCTTTCTAGAGTTATACTTTTCATGCATAATCATAAAATACTTAAAAACTATGTGGTTAGTACTATTCATGTATAATGCACACCCTTATTTTTCCCTTCAAAATCTGGGCAAAAATGTGTGCATTACATATGGCAAAATATGGCAACAACTTGAAGAAAACTCCCCATTCAGGGATATATATTTAGATGCATAGCAAATTGTGTAGGTGTAATCATTTAATTCATACCTGGGCAGAATGTCAAGAAGTTACAATTCAGTGGGTTGGGTGTTCCTTCTAGTAGAAAATCCTATCCCACCTTTGTTTAAGTATTTTACTTATTTTTAGAGAGAAGTGACGGAAAGGAGAAAAACATCAATCCAATGCCTTTTGCATGCCCCCAACTGGGACCTGGCCCAGAACCCAGGCAGGTGCCCTGAACAAGAATGAGAACTAGTGAACTTTTTGGTGGGATGATACCCAACCCACTGAGTCACACCAGTCAGAGTTCCTGTCCCACCTTTGTTATCAAAATTTTCTTTACTTTGTATATAGGTAAGGGTTTGTAGATCAACAATCTTGATTTCATCATGAAATTACATTCTCTTTGCTTGAGTTCCTCTGAGTTATGCTTAAGTCTTCCTGATCTGAATCATTTTTTTTTTCTGCTGTGGTTTCAAAGTATGCTGAAGTCAAGTCCTAACATTTTGAAAGCTCTCTAGTCCTTAATTCTGTCAAGATGGTAATGTAAGAAAGAGATACAAATTAGACAGTGATAGAAGACTTGAGCCTGGCCCTGACCAGTGTGGCTCAGTTGTTTGGGTGTCATCCTGCAAAGCAAAAGGTCACCGGTTCGATTTCTCATCAAAGCACATACCTGGGTTGCAGGTTCAGCAACTGATCTGTGCTTCTCTGTCACATCCCTTTATTCCTCCCTTCCCTTCTCTCTAAAAATGTAGTTGAATGTATGATAGAGGGGTACAAATAAGGCAGCCTTTAAACACATCTACTGATAGTTCATAAGAAGACCTTTGACTAGAAAACTTCCATTGTAGTACCAAGAAATATAAACAGATTTTAAAGTTAAATTTATTGGGGTAACATTGCATAATAAGATCATATAGGTCTCAAGTATATGTTTCTATTATATGTGATATGTATATCCATTTTAAGATTGTCATATATACCAAGATCTTTCTTCCTCTAACCGATAGTAGTTGTGTAGACTCAATAAGGGTTTTCAGGCCAGAAAAATTAAAGCAAGTTAGCTTTAGAATCTTAACTCAATCCAATATGTATTGAGTACGTACAATGTTAAAAGTATTGTTCCATGAAGGAGCTTAATAGTTGTTAGACTGTTGATACTGAAACACTTTTATGGTCCTATTCTTTATACTTACACAATACACAACCATTGTATTTTAACTGTGATGTGGCTAGAACTAAAATTTCCCCTCCACTTTCTTTATGCTTCCTTCTGCAGTGAACCTCTGATTTTTGCCAACTATCTTACTATAACCAAGAGCAAAGTATAGCATGATGTTGAATAATTCTGAAAAATTATAAAATATGGTTGACAGGGTTCTTTTGTGTAATTGTCTTCTGTCCCCTTTCATTTCACCAGGACATTGTTGATAGTAAGCTGGCAAACCCATGAGAGACACAAGCCTTGGCCCTAGGTCATTTGGACTGAGTAGTTGTGACTACAGTCTCTATCATCTGCTCCTTCTTAACGGAGGGGATTTATTTATTTAACAAATACTTTACTAGCACTTACATGGCTGGTGTATTAACATACTTAAGATTAGACTATTTGCTCAAATCTGAGAAAGCAAAATGCTGTTAGAAGCCGCCCATTCCCCTGGCTGGTGTGGCTCAGTGGGCTGGGCATCGTCCCATAGACTAAAGGTCACCAGCTCGATTCCCAGTCAGGACACATGCCTAGGTTGCAGGCCTGGTCCCCAGTTGGGGGCGTGCAGAAGGTAACCAATAGATGCATCTCTCCCTCTTCCTTCCTCCCTTCCCCTATCTCTAAAATTAAGTAAATAAAATCTTTTTCCTTCTTTTTTTTTTGTTGTTGTTTAAAAGAAGACTCCCTTTGTTTAATGCCTCTTTCCTTCTCTCCCTACAGATGTGTTAAAGGTCAAGTGAAAATTGCCTCTCCCCGCCAGGCACACCACACTACCCATTGCAGACCTAAGCCATTTAACCATCTGAACTATAAACCTGGCGTGTTTAGTTTTTTTCAGCAATTTAAGAATGGCAAGTTATTGATGTTGCCTCTTACCCTGGCAATGCAGCAATCACTAATTCAAGTCATGAGAAAAATGTTGGCCTCATCTTTGGAGTATTTAAACCCACAAATGGAAACCAAATCTTTAACACAAATTTGCAATCACATGAGATTTGGTGCAGCTGGATTCATTTTAGTATTTTTAAAAAGTTAACACTTTTCTAAAGATACTCTCATGCTTGACTTTTTTCACGTTGCCTTCCTTTTCCCAAATGTTCATGTGATAGTTAAAATTCAGTTTAATTTTCAAACCCATCCCAAATAATCTTTTCTCTAGGAAACTATTCATCCTTAAAACCAATATATGGTAATTTATTTTTTCTTCTGACTCCTTCAGAGTACTTCCTACCTTTTGACTCCCACTTGCTTCTCTTTCATATGAGGGAATAACCAGTATTTTAAACATTATTTTTTTAAAAAGGCCTTATGACTTCAAAGAGTCATAAGGGGGAAAAACCACCATGATATCTGTTTGGTTTTCACTAACGCATCAGGAAGAATGCTTTACTGTGAATTGTGGGGGTGGAGGGGAAGGACACAGATTATGATCTGTGCTGGTTTCATTCCTAATATAATTTATCTTTTAAACTAAGCTGAGGAGGCGAACCTAACTTTAACACTGGAAAATCACGAGGAGGGGGGGAGAACCAACAACCCTTTGGAGAGCTGCAGGCAAAATTAACCCTGCCTCCACGCAGTTTGGAGCAGCTGTCTCAGGAATCCTCCTTTCCTTAGAATGTGGGGAAGGTCTGGCAGCTGCAAAGCACGGAATCTTTCCCATTCCAAGTGGACGCGACCCCCGCCCACCCCCTCCCAAATGGTGGCAGCTGCTGGGCATCACAGTGGAAATCTCTTTCCAAGCCTTCGCCGAACGCAGCGGGCGGGCAACAGCTGAAAGCAGTCAGCGGTGAGGACTCCGTTCCCCTTAGGCAGAGGCAGCAGCCTAGCTGGTTCCAGTGCTGCCACCTCCGTGGCTCGTAGTGGTCCCTCAGGTGTCCTCTTCCAAGTCCAACAAACACCATGGCAACGTGGGGCGGGTTCCCTCGGCGCCAGGAGACCCTACGGTAACTACGGGAGTTCTGAGCGTCAGAATCACCGCTCAGCGCTAGCAAAGCACCTTCCCAGGTTGGGGGAGGAGCCGGCTTTAGGAGGGAAAGGTCTTTCATCGCTGGGCGGGGAACACACCTGGTACTACTTGAGCACCGCGCCCACTCGGGTGCCTCGCCAGTGGACCAGCCGGCAAGTCCGCGCCCAGCGTCCCCGCCCTACCCAGACCCCCGGGCCGCCCGCGCGTCCCCACCTCGCTGCGCGGTAGCCTCCGCCTTCGCTCGCGCACGCGCACGCCGCGCCGGGCAGCTTTCGGCGCTGTCATGGCGGCGCGGAGCAGCCTCAGTGGGCATCACGACAACCGCTGGAGCCCTGGCGGGACGAGCTGGGCCAGTAGCATCCTCACCCCCACTAGCAGCCTCAGCCCTGGCGTCCGTAGCCACAGCCGCGGTTGTTTTTGCAAGGGCTGATCGCAGGGGTGGGGCGGACCAGGAAGCCATGGAGTTCTGTGCAGCCGCGGACTCCCGGGGAGCGGACTAGGGAAACTTGGAGGCTGCGACCAGGTGCACTGACCTCTCAATCCCCTTCTTTCCTAGCCGTCTCCGCCAGGCCTCACAGGCCTTCGGGCCACAACACACCTGCCCTTCTCTCCCTGATGAACCTCAGGTGCCCGCGAGGTGCTCCACTCCTCCCCCTGGGCCGAGCGTTGAGAATAATCACCGCCCCCTTCCCCCGCCTTTTCCTGCCCCGGATCTTCGCAGCTACCTCCGTCTCGCGGTTCCCAGGCGCGGGGTGAGGACGATCCGGAGTATCTGGGTGAGGAGTAACTTTCTACCTCTATGGCAGCTTGGGGCCCCCTCCTTTTCTGGGACCCCTCCTTTCCCAGCGACAATTTTTCTTTCTGTGCACCTGTGAGGAGAGGTTGCCCTGCCAAGAACCTGCGAGAGTGGGGGAGGAGTGAACCTGCTCAGGAGCCTCCTGCACCCGCCTTCTCTCTGAACCCAGCTCCTGGAGCTGGGAAGGAGCGGGGGCTGGTGGTGGGGGCCCTTCAGTAACTTAGTTGACGCACCATAACTGTTACCCTCTCTCCCTAAAGCACCCTAAAACAAAACCTAGCCTATTTAACGTTTATCTAATCTTCCAATAGGGTTTGGCGTTGTTGTCAGCCTCGGGCAGAGAGATTGGACAAGTATTCTCCAGGAGGAGGAGGGCGACGCCAAGGACTTTCCACTTCAACTGCTTTTGGGGGTTCTCCACAACTTGGAAGAGTGACCCTTTTCCTTTTGCGTTGCGTGTGCCTATTACTAGTGCAGCGATTGCTGTCCCATAGTGACTCGAGTTTTCCGTGAACTAGAAATGGCTAGTGAGGACAATAATGTCCCTTCCCCGCCACCAACAGGTGATGACGGGGGAGGTGGAGGGAAAGGAGAACCCTCAGCTGAAGAGGGTGCATTGTCCCTGAAACCAGGGCTCCCCATCAGGGGCATCAGAATGAAATTTGCTGTTTTGACGGGACTGGTTGAAGTTGGAGAAGTATCCAATAGGGATATCGTGGAAACTATCTTTAACCTGGTAAGTAGATGCCTATTTTAAAAGCATATATTCTTTTCAATGGGTTGAGGAACGAGACGTTAAAGGAGGAGCCATGTGCCTTACTAGATTGATGATGGCTTTTTCCATGGGTAGAAACACAAAATTCTACTGACTTAAGTGAAACAATTTCCTGTATTTGTTAGTTTCAGGGAAATTATGTAAAACTAAGATGCTCCAGCTTTTGTGAAATTGAACAGATCACTTTTGTGCTAAGAAAATAAATGTTGCTAGTGGAAACATTTGGTGGGGTTCCAGTGGAGGAGTTTTATTCTATAAATTTGGGGGGAGGGATGTGTAAGTTTGAATTTGTCTTTGACATTTTAAATTCTTGTGATTTTTTTTTTTGGACTTGAGAAATAATGTAAATGGTAAGGCTGCCTAACTGAGTCTAAGTTATAGTTTGCCATATAAGTTTTGAACATAACTTTTGTTCATAAGGCTGAAGAAAGATTACTGAAAAGTTAGCATTTTAAATTTTGACTACTATTTTTAGGCATAACTAACAAGTATTAAATTTTGCATTGAATTTAAGGTTAGATTGTGAAAATTAAATGGCAATTTGAAGAGAGGATTTCGGCAGGAAGAGTATAATCTTTGTTTCTTTTGTAAATTCATGTCTAGCAGTTAAATCTATGTGGTCATTGCAAGTTGCTGGTTATACTACGCTGAGCTATGAATGTTATTTTTACAAGATGGATATGCAGTATTTTCCTTTTGCTCTTTTCTGTTCTTAGAAATGGTTATTTCTAATGCGGGCTTTTTAGATTTCTTTATTCCAAACTCTGTTGCCAATCAACTTTAAGGCCAAATTTACTTTTTATTCTTTAAGTACTTGCTCCTCTTCCACGTGCTCACCTGTGTTAGGACATAACACATGGGAACAAAGTGAACATGCAGTGGTTGTAACGATTGCTTAGCACCTTGTTGCCTGTATGTTTTCAAGGTTAGACTCCTTTTATTCCAGGGCAGTTAATTATTTCCTTCACTAGACCTCTACTAATAGCCTGGTCTCCTGCAATACAACTTCTAGAATGAGAAAGTAGCTTGATGAAATCCACTTGGTTTTGGAATAAGAAAACTTTGCTAGAGTAATGTCCTATTGTTGAGCTTGTATTGGGAGCTTATGTACAAACACCGATAGACGGACATGTACACCCATATATTTTTAACTATACATTACAGAAATGTTCAGATACACACAAAATAGAATAATATAAAGAACCCTGTTATCTGTCATCCAGCTTCAACAATTACCAGTATTCTTTTGGATCTGGTGTATGTGGGGACTTAGTTTGTGAGTCTCAAGGAGATAAATGGTAGATTAATGTGTTCCTCTACTTCAGAACAGAGACACTTGAAAACTTTTCTGTTTTCTTCTTCTTCTAAACCTCTTGTAACTTGGATGATAAACACGAATCTGTGGTAGTGATACAGTCCATAATTAGTTGTTTGTGTGTGAAAGGCAACATTCCCCTGGCAGAAGGAGGATTTGAACTCATTGTCTTTGAGTCACTTGCATTTTATTATTACGGAAAATCCAAATTCTGTGGCAACACTTGGCTTATATGCTGGCCACCACTGTAGGCCTGGTAGAGATTTTAAGGTTATTGGTTAAGTCTTTCACATCTATATGTTTGCAGGACAATAGATGTCCCAGTAGAGGGAGAGGGAAAATCTGTTCAGTTTAACCCATTCATCACCATCATTCTTTTGTGTAGAGAAAGTTGCCGAGAGAATTAAATTAGTTCCTCTCTTTCCATTCTCCCTTGTACTTTTCATGCTCCTTCGTCGCTATCTGGGGACTTGGCTAGTCTTTAGAAAATATGGGGAGCTAAACTGGTGGGGATCTGGCCACGTAGTTCATCCCAGGGTTGTTAATACAGGTGCACCTAAATATTTCCTAACTGATAGTTGCCAGCCTTAGCCTTAATTCTACTCAAGGAAGAGAATGCATTAAGTAACAGTATGTGATTTTTTTAAAGAGTTACTATTTACTGGGCAGTGGGCCAGGTGCTTTACATGATTTTTAATTCTTCCCTCAATGAGTCTAATACACAGGCAAACCTCGTGTTGTGCTTTGCTAGATTGCGCGTCACAGGTGTTGCACCTTTTTTGTTTTAAGCAAATTGAAGGCAAGACCCTCCACCAGCACAATGGTTAGTTACAACCTGCTCTATTGTGATACTGGCCTTATTGCGGTGGTCTGAATCTGTGATGTTACCCAGGTATGTCTGTGTCTCATTTTATAGATCAAACTGAGACACTGGAAGGTTAAGTAGATTGCCTACAATTTGATAATTCTGAGAATGGCAACCTTTCTAGGAACACATCTGTCTCTTGAGTTGCTGGAGAATTGTTGACTCCTCTAAGCAGGTATTTATAGTTTAAGTATAGCTTTCCCCAGTGTAAGGGCACAAAAACCATTGGTTCTGCTAAATATTAATGGTGAAACCTCCATCAGTACATTTAATTTCTTATTTAACATTCAAATAGCTTTGGAAAAAAGCTTTAAAAAGACCTTAAAAGTAAGAAACCATTTGGTCATTTGTTTTCACTCAGAATATGGGTGTGGAAAGTTGGTCATTAACTTTTTTTGCAGTCAGTACATTGGATAAAAATTTCTAAAATTGCCCTGGCTGGTGTGGCTCAGTGGATTGGGTGCTTGCCTTCAAACAAAAGGTGGCCGGTTTGATTCCCAGTCAGGGCACATGCCTAGGTTGCAGGCCAGGTCCCCAGTATGGGACATGTAAGATGCAACAACAAATTGATGTTTCTTTCCCTGTCTTTCTCCTTCCCTTCCCCTCTCTCTAAAAATAAATAAATAAAATCTTTTAAAAAGTTTCTAAAATTATGAATAATAAGGTACAGACAAAATAATACGTAGCGTGACTAGGTAATGAAGTGCTACAGAAGTACAAGCCCTGTGGACCTACCTAGCACATCATTGCTGTTGCTGAGTCTGCCTCTGTGCTCCTCCTCTATCCTGTCTGCGCTGGTTTTCTTTGGGGATTCACACTATTATGGCCGTTGTGACTTTCTGTTCTGTTTTTCAGGCATTTTATTAAAATAGATTATGTTCTACTGATTGTTTTTACTGGTTACATATTAACTACTTGAAACAATAAAGTTGTACTGTTAAAATTAAGCAACTTCCCATTCCCCCAAATTGTCTAAATTAGTGGTAGAGACATATAACTTGAGAGTTCTTTCTCTTTTATAGAGTTCTGCCTCCCAGTTTTGTTAATGTGGCCTGAATTTACTGTGCCATAAATTCCTTTGAAATTTACTACTCTTCCTGTAATTTCTTTTGCGAGTCTTTTACAGATAAATTTTGATTAATAGTACACCTGTGTATTCAAGTATTTCAAGCTTCTGGTCAACTTTTACATTTTGCTGGTTGCAGTTCAAAACTACTTTATTTTTGTCTTTATCTGTGTGCTAAAGTTATTTGTCAAACTTTAGGACCCAGAATATGAATATATTGATGTTTTTAGGAGCTTGATGCTGAGTGTAAGTCTTCTATCAGGTATTTAAAAGTATTATTCAATTCTATTTAATTCAAGAATAGTAATTCCTGTGGTCTGGTGACAAATACATGTTTTTGTGTGTTTTTTTTTTTGAAGAGTATAAGATTTTAATTAAAATGTTGAAGCTTAAAAGATAGAATATAATTTTTCATTACAGTAGTCCTCTCCTTACTCAGTTTTGCTTTCTGCAGTTTTACTTAACTGCAGTCAATCATGGCCTGAAAATAATAAATGGAAAATTCCAGAAACAAACAATTATAAGCTTCAACCTCCTACCCATTAGTCACTTAGTAGCTGTCTCAGTTATTAGTCGCAGTATGGCAGTGCTTGTGTTCAAGTAACCCTTATTTTACTTAATAATGGTCCCAAAGTGCAGAAATAGTTTTAAGAGAAAAGCAGTGTAGGAAAAACCATAGTATATATAGAGTTCAGTGCTATTACTGGTTTCAGTCATCTCCTGGAGGCCTTGGAACATACTCCCTGTGGATAAGGGCGGATTGCTGTACTCATTGTATGACATCTGAGATGGGTCCTGCTTAAACACCAGTGGTGCTGCAACATCTTAATACCTGTAGGCGTGGAGCCCATCATACTAGGCCTCCGCTTGTATTGACTGTGCAGAGGGTGTACTTGTCGACTTAAAGGGGCAGCTGCTATTCCAGTCCTGCTGGTTGCTGTCCTACAGTAACGGGGCCAAATGGTGTAATGCCTTCTGATTCTCAGGAATGAGAAATCTAGATTAAAAAATTTTTAAATGTCATGTTAAAATAGTATTAATTATGTGGGCCATAAAATCCCATGTAATGACTTTTCAAGCTTTTATATGAACCTTAATTAAAAAAATAATCATTATACATGTTTTTATTCTGATGTGTGCCATCAAGGGTTACAAGTAATCCCTTCTAGAAATATACTTCATGGGTTCCCCCTAAATCAATTTGTACTTCATGTTGTAAGTAGTAGAAAACTTGAAACTGGTTTTCAGCACAGTAAAAAAGATTTACAGGCTTACTTATCTGGGCATCAAAGGTAGGGCAAGACTTACAGAAACAGAATAATATTAAAGGCCAGTTTCTTTCCGTTTCTGTTCTGCTTTCTTTGATGTCAGCTTTGATCTCTTGACGTTCCTCTCATGGTTGCAGAATGGCTGCTGGTGGCAGTTGGGAGAGAGAGCCTCTCTGTCAGAACATTCCAAACCAGAGTCCTGATTGTACCTCGGGACAAAATGACTGTGGCCATTGAAATGTGCTCATTGGCTTAAGCAAACCTGGGCCCGCTGCTGTACCTAAGGATGAGTCAGTTTTCTTTGAAGCACCCGGGCTCTATGGGGAGGAGTGGAGACACTAATGAAAACCTGGGTAAGACATGGAAGGGGTGAATGGATTCTCGATAGGCAACCATGATGTCCACTAGTTTCTGTTTCAGTTGCATAACACTATAATAGGCTAATGGTATTTGTGTCAAGAGGAAAAGAGATTCATTACCTCAAAACTCTTGTGATCTTGAACAAGTTTTTTTTTGTTTTTTTTTTAACTTCTTTGTGTCTTAGTTTCCCCATTTGTACAATGGGGGAAACCACATCGTAGCGAGGATTAAAGGGATAAATACTTGTAAAGCACTTAAAACAATGTGTGGCAGGCCCTCGCCAGGCAGCTCAGTTGGTTAGAGCATTGTCCCTATATGTCAAGGTCGTAGGTTGGATTCCTGGTCAGGGCACGTACAAGGATCAACCAATGAGTGCGTAGATGACTGGGACAACAAATTGCTATCTGTCTGTCTCTTTCTCCCTTTTCCACCCTGCCCCTCATCAATCAAAAAATGTGGGACATTAAATTTCAACCTTATGATTTTGTTTGTTTGTTTGTTTCTATATAGGTATTACTAACCTTATTGGCTCTTCAATATACTGTGTAGTTTTTGGAATTTATGTAACAGCCATTGTGATTTTTTTTTTTTACAAGATACTTGTTTTTAAACATCTTTATGGAATTAAAACATAGCACAACTTATTTTAAGTTTACAATTCAGTGACTTTTAGTAAGTTTATAGAGTTGTACAGGCATTACCACAACCTAATTTTAGAACATTTACATCCTGTGTTCAAGATTTTTTACAGTTTCAGCTCTTACATTTAAGCCTATGGTCCATTTTGAGTTAATTTTTGTGTGCTGTGAGCGAATGCTCAGCTAAGGGTCCAAATTCATCACTTTCGTGTGTAGGTATCTCTGGTTGTCTCGCTGCTGTGTTACAAAGTGTTCTTTCCTTGGCGCCTTTGTCCAAGATCAGTTGACCGCCAGTGGAGGGCTTTATTTGGACGCTTCCTTCTTTTCTGTTGATCTTTGTCTGTTCATGCACCACTACCAAGCTGTCTTGATTACTGTAGCTTTGCAGTAAATTTAGAAATAGGGATTTATGTGCTCCATGCTCTTTTTCAAAGTTGTTTTTTCTGTTCTAGGTGCTTTGCATTTCCATGTGAATTGTAGGAATAGCTTGTCAGTTTCTGTAAAAAATCCCCAACAGGCTGGGATTTTAATAGGGAGGTGTTGAATCTATAGGTCACTTTGGGGGAATATTGAGTTCTACAGTCCATGAATTTGGATCATCTTTCCATTTATGTGGGTCTTCCTTAATATCTTTCATCACAGTTCTGTAGTTTTCAGTGTGTGAGGAGATGAATTATTTTTGAGTAATATTTTTTGCTGTTAAAGTACTTCTGTAGGCATTTTGTACATTGAAATTTCCAGAAGAGGAATACATATTTCAAATTATATGAACATTTATATAGATTATGAGTAGATATTGTAAGATTATTTATTAATGTTGATAATTAGAAGAAATTTGGGTGAATTGGTGGATTTTGGAAACCTTATAATTTCTTAGAAGTAAAGAATTGATCATTTAGGGTCATGTGGGTATACAGCCTTGTTTGCATTTGAATTGGTTTATTTTAAACAGAGAAATCATTTGGGAGTTGAAAAAACAATTTTTTTTCTGTTTGTGAATTAATACACAAGGAAACTAAGTAAGCTTTTTGTTTCTCATACTGACCTATCTGAACTAATCTAGTAGTGTATTTTTATATTATGAAGTATCTCTTTTTAACACATTCTTTAAAATATTTTTAATAGTTTTTGTGTACTTGAAAGGAAAAGTCCAGGACACATTTTTGATACTTTTTTTTTTTTTAAGATTTATTTATTTATTTTTAGAGAGAGGGGAAGGAAGGGAGAAAGGGAGAGAAACATTGATCAGTGTCTCTCCCACACCTCTAACTGGAGACCTAGCCTGCAATCCATCCAGGCACGTACCCTGACTGGGAATTGAACTGGCAACCCTTTGGTTTACAGGCCTGTGCTCAATCCACTGAGCTATACCAGCCATGGCTTAAGTTTTTAAAATTGGTTTTTCTCCTCTTATCTATTGGTTGGCCAAAAAGCCCATTTAGTTTTTTTCCGTAAAATAAAAGACACATTTTTCATTTTCATTTTTGATTTTGATATTTTGAGTATGTCAGTTATCTCCTGATATTGGCTACCAGTGGGTAGAGGCCAGGGCTGCTGCTATATTATCTCCCCGTGCACAAGACAGCCCCGCAGCAGAGAGTTATTTGACCAAAATGTCAATAGTACCAAGAAACTTCGAAACCACTTTTGACATGTTCCATCAGTTACAGAACCCTTTCCATACACAGCACAAATCTTTCCTTGTGTTTTTTACCTTTCTTGTAATAGTAAAGTAAAATATGCTGAGAATGTTATGTATCTTCTTCCATCTTAAATATTAAAATGGCTGCACAAAAATTCACCAATTTTGATGTTTTTTAAAAAAATGCACACTGATATGACATACAGCACAATACAATCTAACAAAATTGTTCAGAATGAAGGTAAAGACAACTAAGTACTACTAGAGCCTTCGTTTGGAAAAATTTTTGGCCAACCCAGTAATATTACTTCATTGGTTCTTATGTAATGGGATATGTATTCAGAAACCCAAGTGTAGTAGATTCCTAGTGAGTCTTTGGTTTAGAAGCTGTGGGGACAAAATACCAACTAAAAAAGTAAAGCAAATAGTAAAAAAAAAAAAAAAATTAAAAAGCTGTTAAGAGTATATAGATTCATTCTAATTGATTAGTTTCATAAAACATTTTTAAAAGACTTGTGTGTGTAATTCTGTGTCTTTTAAAAAATTATTTTTAGATGGGAGGGAGAAAAAGAGGGAGAGAAACATCAGTGTGCAAGAGATACATTGATCGATTGTCATCTGGCCCACAACCCAGGCATGTGTCCTTACCAGGAATGGAACTGTCTACCTTTCTGTCCTCCGGATGGTGTTCAGTCCACTGAGCCACGTCAGCCGGGCTTGTTTGTCTTTTCTGATTTCTCAAAGGTTTATTAGGTTATCCAGGATTAATGTGTGTGATTGAAATGTGCTTTGTGAAGTAGAGAATTTCTTGTTGCTGGAGGTTTTAGTGGCTTGAATATTGGGAATTTTATAGAGTGAATTTTTACTTTGGGTAGAAAATTGGACACCATATGACTTATTATTATAAGGTTATCTAACTATCCAATGTCCGTGCTCTACATTTCGTTGTCTCTATTGCTCCTGGGTCTTTGCATTTGTTTCTCAGAGTTCTATTCATTACTTATCCCATCAGTCTTTTAGTAATTTGTGTTCCGTAAAAATCTGTTTTAGAGAGAGATGTGTGGATGAATTTTCTATATATAATCTTATAGAAAGATGAAAAACTGTTGAGATCTTGATTAGCTATATTTGTTAGAGATAAATCTATTGCTTGAGAACTAAACAAGGTTTTCTCCTTGCCTAATAAGATCTTTGTTCAATGAATAGCGACTTCATTGGAGTGGTATTTTTATTTATAAACTATGATACAGTCATGTGCTACATAATGATATTTTGGTTGACAGTGGACCATATATAAGATGGTGGTCCCATAAGATTACAATGGAGCTGAAAAATTCCCATCCCCTCCAGTGACCTCATAGCTGTCTTAAAGTCGCAGAGCAATATTATACAAATGCTTTCATTTTCTTATAGTTGAGTACCATGTGCCTTACAGTAACATGTGGTGCAGGTTTGTAGCCTAGGAGCTGCAGGGAACAGGATCTTAATCTATTTTCAGGGTTTTTCTTGGGGAGAGGATTAGTTTTTATATTCAGTGATGGCGATATGATCTATGGCTCTTGAGGTTGGGAAAAATTGATTATTTGTATGCTTTGGAATTGAAATTAATTCATTATTTTGAGTTACAATATATACTAGCAATAGCTAAGATTTATTGCATGCCAGATTCTGTTTGATGTGTGTATTAACCCAATTTAATTCTCACAATTCTTACAATTACTAAGTAGGTGTAGGTCTTCTGCCAAAATGCCTTTTCTGTTTTGCAAAAAATAATAGGGCTAAAAATAACAGGGCTTACTGGGAAAAAATAGTATTAGAGTGGGCCATTCAAAACCTGTGGAATTTTGTAACCAGAATACTAAAAGAATCAGTAATAACCATAATGCAAATACTAGCAATGTTAAATATCTACTGTTATTTTCACATTAGCATCAGTCACTTTTGTGATACTAACCCTGGAGCTTATGCTTCTTCCTTCCTTGAGATGGAGGCGGACATTTCTATCAGTACTAAAAATCTGATCCAGGTGTGGTTTTCTTCATTACTTCATTGTTTTAATACAGGGGAAATGTCTTTGCAGTTTCTTCTTCTGTACTTGCAGATTGTCAGATATTTAACATGGTGGAAAAGCATAGCTCATAGTCATTAGACCAGGCACTATTTGCATTAAAGGAAAGCTTTTCTGTAAATATTGAGGTTTTTTAAAAAGCTTTATCTGTTGCTAGGTATTTTTCTTTAATTCTGTTGGAATAAATTACATTTGAACCAATGTAGTTTCCACACTATTCCTACATTAGTCTCCTCTTGAATAATTCTGTAGGAGGTAATTGAAGGCAAAGATATGTTGTAGCAGAACAGATTTTACTAGTATAATATTCACTTTGTAAGCAATGAAGCTGAGACACAGACGGGATAACAGGTAATGTTGCTGAGATTTAAACTAGGGAGCCTAAGCTTTTTCGTTTTTTCAGCTTAAGCTCTTGACCACTAAACTATATATGGTTTATAATTGCAAAGAACCTTAGATGTGAAATACAGTTGACCCTTGAACAACAAGATGCCAAATCCCCCTTGTAGTTGAAAATCCATGTATAACTTTTGACACCCCAAAACTTAACTAATACCCTGCTGTTGACCCGAAGCCTTCCTGATAACATAAAGTCGATTAACACATATTTTATATGCTGTATATATTATATACTGTATTCTTACAATAAAGTAAGCTAGAGAAAATGTTAAGAAAATCATAAGGAAGATAATACACATTTACAGTATTTATTGAAAAAAATTTAAGGTAGAAGTGGACTCATGCAATTCACACCTGGGTTGTTCAAGGGTCAGCTGTAGTGGCTGACGGCATCTTTCAATCATGTCATCGATGATGGGAAGGTGTCTGGATTGTTTTCAACTTGCCTGAACAAAATCAAGATTTGCCTTATGGAGGATGGATTTCCCCCCACTTTACACAACCGAAAATGTGTACGGGGAGAAGGGAAGCTTTCATGAATGTGATATTCAACTCGAGTGGAATTAATGACATAGTTAATCATTATGCAGGGTGCTGGAGTTTGCTTCTTTACTCTAACGGTCAAGATTTAGTTGGCCTAGCTTCCAAGACTTTGGAACTATCTTTCCAATGACCTTGTCTATTGAACCTATAAGGAAGTGGAATTTTAATCATCTCTTTTGTGACTTTTATATAGTGACCACATTGAGTACATCAACAGGAAAGGATGATGCTTTTATTAATCAGTTGTAGAAGAGGCTAGAGAACAAATGTTGCCTTTAGTATTTGCCAGGGTGTGTCAGTGGGCCTCTAGTATGCAAATGGCCTGTCATTGAAATTGATTTGCTTCTATGATAGATTTACTGAGCAAAGCTAATATATAATTGTATATGTATATTTTTCAATTGATTATTTTTTTCCTGGAAGATCAACAGTTCGTACTAGAATTAGTGTTTTTCTATTCTTAACTTTGTATGGACGAATTGTGGAACTAGGATTTTGTCAGTTATGACGTAAGGAAGGAGAGCAGCATTTTTTTTGCATTACTAAAAATAAATAAAATATTATTTTTTGAAAAGATTTTATTTATTATTTTTAGAGGGCAAGGGAAGAAGAAAGAGTGGGAGAGAAACATAGATCTGCAAGAGGAACAGGGATCAGTTGCCTCTCATATGCCCTCAACCCCCCGGTATCTGGGACACCAGCCCTCAACCCAGGCATGTGTCCAGACCAGGAATCAAACCCATGACTTCTCTGTTTGCGGGTTGACACCCAGCCCACTGACCCACACCAGCCAGGGCAAGGTCCATGTACTATAAAAGAATTTTCACATGTGTAGAAGCACTGGAGTATGGGAGCAATGTATTTGTAGAGTAAATTGAAATGCAGGGATTGGCAAAAGTAGGTTTACAGTTGTTTGTATGGAAAATAACACATTAATAAATAAAGAATAAACTCTGTTTTACGTACTCACAACTCTATACTTGCTTTTGCCCACCTCATGTAAGGAGGGTCTACTAACGTCTGCTGGGTTACAAATGTCAAGTGTCATTGTCAGTATGTTATAACACTTTTTCAGAGTCTTAATTTATTCAGACTTGTGGTTAGAGAACTAAATTAAGGTTTAGGGTAGTTTTGGTGTGTATGTACTTAACTGATTAGTAGCATGGGAGAAATGGGATATCTTTAGGATTTGGTATGTTGATGGTGAAGTACGCACAGAAATGGAATAATTATAGGTTTTAAAATATAATTATATTTTTGTATTTTTTTTCTTGAATATTTGTCATCGAGTAATTTTACAAGAATTTTTTAACTTAGGGAGTTTCCTAGAAAGTGTATTTGTCTAATTTTATCTGCTGTGTATTGGTATAATGGTGTGGTTTTTTTTTTTTTTGTCGTTCTGCTGCCTGCCTTGTTTCCTCCCCTCCCTTTACTTTTCCCTTCCTTCCTTGGCTGTGAATTTCACTTAAGGTCCTTTATCATCTTGGGAAAGTTAACCCTTCAGATGCTCAATGTTTTAGAATGTAAAATAGGGTTGATTCTGTCTATTTCCTAGGGGTTGTTATATATTAAAATACCTAATAGGCACTTATTGCTAGTCATCCTGTTTTTTTTCCCCACAAATTATAAATGTTTAACAAAAACTCAATTTCTGGATTGTAAAATTTGACCTATTATTGGTCAGTAAAAATAATAAAAAGAAAAAGTTTGTTATGGAAAATTTCAAGCATACACAAAAGCATGAGAGAACTTTTACGTTCCCATCAACCAACTTCAATTATTATCAACATTCTTTCATCCTTTATATATCATTTTAATTAATGTCACGTGGCTTCTATATGTTAGTTTTCTTTAGCTGTCTATGATTCCTTTCTTGGAATTATAATACATTAAGATTACTAACATTTGGGGAGCAGTTTTCTAGGAACTTGAAGACTGCTGTCTAAATTTATGCGGGATTGGTGAGGTCGTGTCTGTGGTGTGTGTCGAATGCTGTGCTCAGTAACAGGTCCAGTGCATGCTGTACTGCTGTTCTGTTGGACAGCGGTGGCCTTTCGCTTCGTCTGTCTCTTCTAATGATCTTGCATTTAAATTGTGTTTATACATGGGGTTTGACTGCATATTTTATGTAGTATTGGAAATAGAAGTCTGATTTAAGATAATGCACTGATTTGGGTTGGATACTGTTGGGACAGTTTTCAGTGAGTTGAGTGGACATGTTGAATTGGCGTTCATCCTAGTGATGGAGGTTGACGTACACACTCCTGCACGTGCCTTGTCTTCGGTTACCTTACACAGTAGCACAGCTTCTCTGATGCCTGTGCGGGTGCACTTCTGTTTCGGCTGTTACTGCAGTGGGGCAAAGCGCCCCTCTGTGCAAATCGTAGTCCAAGGAGACACTAACTATTGGGACGGTTGCATAATTTATTCCTATCTAGAAATGTCAGTTCATTGGTATGGATGAGGAAAACCATTTCTGTATAAATCCAAAGATAGGAAAACTTGCTGTGGAATGAAATTTTAAGAATATTTTTGCCTAAGGCAAATGAGAATGTTTTTAGCTAGCTACTCTGCTCTCTGGCCCCACAGGGTATATTGTTAGTTGATTGGTACATCCTATTATTTTTTCTGTCCTTTAGAGGAAGCTGGAAATTTCCACAAAGGTACGTTTTCTCTCCTTCGACCTATGGCCAGTAGAGCTATTATCTATCCCTCCCCACCCCTCTTGGACTGCCTCTTTTCTCCTTGAAGTCTGTATTCTGTTCTTTTCAAATTGGAAGCTTCCTTGATGTTCTAGCTTAAGTAAAAAGCTTGTAAAAATCTTTCTTTGTCACCAAAAGGTGAGTAGATTTCTATTTTGTTTTTTGAAATATGTTTGGTGTCCTCAGTAGAGTAAAAAAAGTAGCATGATGTCATTGGCGACTTTTACCAGTTGGCTGGGAACGATTGCTGTGCCAGTCCACCCCTGCCCTCTATTTTAATCACCCTACCGGTTTACCAGGCCCGCTCACTTTCTGTTTCAGGTCATGTTTGAGCATTCTCTGATGGTGAAGGAGGAAGCTTTTTTTTTCCCTTAAAAAGTCCCTTTAACATATCTACAATACTTCAGGTCAATGTACAAGTTAGTCTTCGTCTTAGTTATGAAAAACGTCATAGGTTAGGAAATTAAAGAATAAGTTACTGGGCCCTTGGCTGGGTAGCTCAGTTGGTTAGAGCATCATCCCTGTACGCCAAGGTTGTGGATTTGATCCCTGGTCAGGACATGTACAAGATTCAACCAATGAATACATGAATGAGTAGAACAACAAGTCTCTCTTTCTCTCTAACCAATAATTAAAAAAAAAAATTAAAAAAGAATAAACTACTGAATTAGATTTGTAATTATATAGTGTATAGCATGCAAGTTACTTAGAAAACACTGCTTTGGAAATAACTTTTCTCTAGTTTGATTTGTATCTAATAAATTGATATTGAGAGGTTGATTTTTATGTTCAAAGAGCTTCAGTGAAAATTCGAGAACTACCAGTTTCTAACCCAGGTATTGCACTTTTGAAAAAAGCTTGTCTTTGACTAAGAGTCAAAGATTGCAAAACCAACATTCTTATGTTTTTCTTGGCCTGTTAGGGGCAATGTTAGGAAAATTTAATCAGCCGTAAGGTGGTGAAGTTGATCTTATTTGCATGGCGGTGCGAGTACATAAAACAAATTGTAGTCTTTAGCGTCTGAGTCTCAGTCTAGATGGAGGTGTGGCATTTTCTAAGTATGAAGTGTTATTTGGTGTTTTTAACAGTAACTGCAAATATGACTTTGAAATTTCCTTTAGGGCTGCATCTTGTTTCCTAGTTCATAAAACAAAAACAAACCAAAACAATGCTTTTCTCCTCATTGCATTTTTAGTTACTTTTGAAGCAAATTTGAAGAAGTGGAATATTTTCTTTGATGTCTTTCATATTAAATTTAACTTGGTTTAATTATTTTTTAAAGTACGATTTTTAGATTCTGGCTACCTGAAAGCGCTATTACCAGACTATGTTGAGTTTCACATTGTAAATAGGTACTCATGTCTGTGTGACTGTAAAAAGTGTGCTTTTATTTAAAAAAATATTTACATTTTAGAGAGAGGAAGGAGGGGTGGGGTGGGAGGAAGGCAGGAGGAGAGAGAGAGAAACACTGATGTGTTGCCGCACTTGGTTGCTGCACTTACTTTGCGTATTCACTGGGTGCTTCCGCACATGCTCTGCCCGGAGATTTAACCCGAGACCTCGGCGTACTGGGATGCTGCTCTGACCAGCCGAGCTTCCCGGCCAGGGCCAGTGCACTTTCACACGTTCAGAATGTAGTCACTTACCAAATTTATGTGTTCATATGCTGGAAAGAGTTTGATGCTGGTGTAGGAGCTAGTGAA
This sequence comes from Tonatia bakeri, assembly GCA_004024845.1. NCBI lineage: Eukaryota > Metazoa > Chordata > Mammalia > Chiroptera > Phyllostomidae > Tonatia > Tonatia bakeri. The sequence continues at coordinate 2,164 of PVIA01004808.1, read as the reverse complement.
GAGTCATTTGAACTTTCGCTGTCATTCTTGAGTGTCTCATTTCCTTACTCAACAAGAGAACATACACACATGTTTATTAAAATGATGTGGAATTCTCGATTTCAACATGTGTTCATTAAAATTTTGTCTTGGCTAAAATGCTAAATAAAAACATTCATAGACCCAACTAGTATAAAATGGTTATTTTGATTTTCCTAGTTCCATCCTTGAGCTTATCTCACATTTTGGAAGTACACGTGTATGTGTTTACAAAAATCCTTTAGTTTAAGACATAAGCTTTTTTTAGACTTATGAAAACTAAGTTTACTTTCTGAAGAAAAGGTAGCTAGGTAAACAAATGAGTGTTAAAGATTTTGATGATAGCGAGAATGGTTTTATGGTTTGTATACATTGTAGTTGTGCCACCACTTCCACGGTTTCATTTACTTCTTCCCTTCCCTGCTTGTCCCTTCCACATGAAAGTGACAACATATGAAAACCCAAAGCGTCTCTGTTTCCCTCTCAGTTACAACTCTCCCCCTCACACTTACCCACACACAACTTGAAATTTCTTTGGGAAGTCAAGGCACAATAAAGAAGAAAATGTGCATATGAAGGAAGCTTAGTGTTTAGGGTGAGGATTTGCAGCAGGTTATTGTTTTAATTTTTAAGTTGAAAAAGGCATATCAGGTAACAAATTGCATTTTTGTTCTGGAATATTAGCTATAATAGCAAATCATAACTAATGTCATTTAGATCACAAGTTTTCTCATTGGATTTTTTAAAAAAATCATTGATTTTTAGAGAGAGAGAAACATTCATTTGTCGGTGGACTTATGCATTCATTAATTGATTCGTATTTTTTAAATTCTATTTTATTGGTTATGCTATTACAGCTGTGCCAGTTTTCCCCCCTTTGCCCCCCTCTACCCGGTACCCCCTACTCCCTCAGGCAATGCCCCCACTACTGTTCATGTCCATGGGTCATGTGTATAAATTCCTTGGCTGCCTCATTTCCTACACTGTACTTTACCTCCCCATGGCTATTCTGTAACTACCTCTTTATGTTTCTCAATACCCTCACCTCTTCACCCTTTGCCCACACCCCTCCCATCCGGCAACCGCCAAAACCCTCTCCATATCCATGATTCTATCTCTGTTCTTGTTTGCTTAGTTTTTTTTTAAATTTTCAATTGTTGATAGACATGTATTTTTTGCCATTGTTCATAGTTTTGATCATCTTTTTCTTAAAAAGTCCCTTTAACATGTCATCTCTCCACACCCAGATTCTCCAAGTAGCCCACCCCCCACAGCTGGCAGCGTGATCTCTATTAGTCTGTCTCAGTTTTGTTTGTTATTTACTTTGTTCATTAGATATCACATAGGAGTGAACCTATACGGTATTTGTCTTTCTCTGGCTTATTTCACTCAGTATCATGCTCTTGAGGTCCATCTGTGTTGTCACAAAGGATAAGATTCCCTTCTTTATGATCAGGTAGTATTCCATTGTCCATGGTAATTTTTATACTAACAGACTCACAAAGGGGAGGAAAATATTTTTATATTACTGCAGATTTCAATTTTTGACACCTTAGAAGAAATTTAGAGGAAATCTGTAACAGTGCTGGACCGGCTTATGGTGATTGATCTGTGACTGACTTGAAGGTACTGTGCATGACAACACTGCTTGAGTTCTTTTTCTGCGTTTGATAGTTCAACATAAATACACCAGAGTAAGGATGCTCATGATAGTTCAACATAAATACACCAGAGTAAGGATGCTCATGATAGTTCAACATAAATACACCAGAGTAAGGATGCTCATGATCGTTCAACATAAATACACCAGAGTAAGGATGCTCATGATAGTTCAACATAAATACACCAGAGTAAGGATGCTCATGATCGTTCAACATAAATACACCAGAGTAAGGATGCTCATGATCGTTCAACATAAATACACCAGAGTAAGGATGCTCATGATCGTTCAACATAAATACACCAGAGTAAGGATGTTCATGATAGTTCAACATAAATACACCAGAGTAAGGATGCTCATGATAGTTCAACATAAATACACCAGAGTAAGGATGTTCATGATAGTTCAACATAAATACACCAGAGTAAGGATGTTCATGATAGTTCAACATAAATACACCAGAGTAAGGATGTTCATGATAGTTCA